>JAHHZJ010002189.1:0-28682 GCA_021437245.1 Aegilops speltoides
TCGATGGAGCTCTCCTCTCGTAAGCGAGCTCTTGGATCGCGCCGCCTCTGGGAGTCTCTGGTCTCTGATCAGATTGGGCTTAAAACCGATCTGAGAGATTAACTCTCCCGGGCTACCCACCACGTTCTGTGGTAGAGGAACATCTCGGCGACTCTTCTTCTATACTAAAGACCAGTTATGTCAGGTTCACAGTCCCTCCATGCGGATTCAGCGGAGGATGGATGCCAATCAATCTTGAACCTAAAAGTCGAGGCGGCGGACCAGATTAGTTGAATGACATCCAGCAATCCAAGCTTCCAAACTCGAAACTTTTGACCCTTGAGCCTCAGTTAGGCGGGGTTCGAAGTTAATTCCACCGCCACCCAAACACAAGCGATCTATCTCAAATCCGGCAAGAGCCGCTGAAATAGTACATCATTCTTGGGCGATTCCTCCACGGTTATGGATAGGACAAAGGACTGCCGTGTGAAAGCGCAATCTCAATTTTACGCAACAATTGCGGACAAGGGAATCATGAAGCCATAAGTCGTGGCGAAATTACAAGCTTCGCCGACACGGCGTCCATAATCTGAAAATCTTGTGCGATGGAGAGTGCTGGAAAACCGAAACTAAGTTTTGGGACAATCCGGCTCGAACTCAACCCTAGTCCGAAATAAAGGGTACATCATGCTCGGGCACAGGACCAAAAAAAAAAGCGAAAAAACCCTAAAGACGCGGAACCATCTTTGGAGGATGGCTCGGTGAGACCTGTAAAATCCATAATCTGAGGCGCCACTCCAACACATAGCTTTTGAGCATGTTGGATACTACGGCAGGTGGCCAAAAGTGGTGAAGTGTCAGGACCCCGACTCAGTGTCACATCGATCTAGCCTGTAACACATCATATCACTTTGCGGCCTCACGCACGGTATCCCAGCAGGTGCCACCTTACCTTGGCCGGGACCGTTTGCGCCTTTTGGACACGTATATGATAGTGTCGCTAGCATCCATATGAAAAGGCCGGGCTGACATGACTAATCGTAAACCCAAAGTGGCGCAGACTTACGAGGGCGAGGCATCCATGACCCGACATCGAGCGTGTCGGTCGACAGCAAGTAAGTTCGGGCTGTAGCAGCAGCTAGCAGGACTCCGGTACTCAATGCGTGACATTTCCCTAAGGGGCAGAACACGAGGCGAAGAAGGACACATGCCGGCCAGCCTAAGTGTTAGGGACGATAGCAAGCTACCATGGCTCGGTGGAGACACTAGGAGACATTTCCGGTGAAGAGGCTACTAAAGATAAACATCTAGATAGTCGGATCCCACACATACCAAGCATTTCAATCATACACACAATATGCCGATATGTGCAAATACAACAAGGCATCACAACATGACTCTCGACACAAGTACTTTATTTAAAGGCTCGAGAGAGCCATTCATATCATACACACAATGCGGGTCACATGACCCACATACAAGTCATACAAGCATACAAGCTAACGGCGGAAGTGTTTTGTCGAGTGCAGACAACTAGTAAAATAAAAGAGGCTTGGGTAAGCCTAGCTATACTACATGGTCCTTCACTTGCTCGGGATCACCACGGGCCTTAGACTACTACGTCGATGTCAGCGTCTCGAAGAACCCGTCGGAAGGGTTTGTGGCATCTTGAAAATGTAAATTAAAGCAACATGAGTACAAAGGTACTCAGCAAGACTTATCAGATCCTACATACATGCATATTCTCAAGAAGGGTTGGTGGAGTTATTGCAGCAAGCCACTTTGACTCATGGCTAAGCTATCCTCTGAGACACCAACTTGAAATAGTTTTGCTTTTCGAGTCCACTACTCATCATTTCAATACACCACGAGGATCAACCCGTCTTCCTACGGAGAAGCCATCCTCGGCACTCCGCTTATCTTGAGGCTTTTAGTAGTATCCATTTACTTGTCTATAGGCTGTATAGGTAACCAAGTAGTCCTTTACATGCGGGGCAGCTATTCGAATAGATGATGTTAACCTGCGGGGTGTACTTCTTCATACGCTCTCACCACTTATAAATGCGTCTACCGACATGTACTCGGCAACCTTCAGCGGAAGCCCAGCGTGGGTGTCGGCCCGACCTACCTAGACACCTAAGTCTCTAGTCGGGTTTATCGCCTATTTGGGTTCCATCCATGAGGAGTTCGGCGAAGTCTCGCTCACAGCCCCAAGCGATGTGAACAGGGTTCCCGAGATACCAAGCGGGCATCCGGTACACGACCCGTACCTACGCATCACAGCCCACCCCTACGGTCGGCGCTGTCCACGGCCTCCGATGAGCTACAAACACGAAACTACTTGCAACTCTGGACGAAGACTAGGGTGAATAAGAAGTCGAGAGGGTCCATTGGTTTGAACCCAATGCATGGTAGTAGCTGAATCTTAAGTCACACATCGAGATCTCGATTAGCAGGGCGGCCTCAATGAAACAACCCACCATGTACTCCTACATGGCCTCTCATCGATACCTTTACCAAATCGTGTTCAACACCTTACTCTCGTGCCGACTCGATCATTTCACTCTAGCCATCACCCGATGAACCGGACGACACGACTCTAAGCATAGCGGGCATAGCAAGGTAGGAATAACACAATCATATGGCTCAATCAACTCCTACACATGCTAGTGGGTTTCATCTAATTCTTGTGGCAATGACGGTCATCACGGAGGAAATGGGTTCAACTACCGCAGCACACAGCGGTTTGAATCGCGTTGTCTTAATGCGATGCGAGGCGGGAGCAAGAACATGGGATTTTATCGATATGATCAAATGGTTGGTTGCTTGCACGATGGATCGATTGCAGGTATTGCTCTTCGTCGGGGTTATCACGGTACTCCTCGGTGCGAGAACTGCCTTGAGAGAACACCGATACACAAGCATTACCAAACAATATGCAACAATATGATGCATGCAATGAGACATGGCAAAATGAGTGCTTTGGGCTAATGCAACTAAGATCAGATGGGTTTGAACCAATTTGAACCAAAGATTCAAAATTCAAACTCATATATGATCATTAAAGTGCTTAAACTTATTCTGTGATAAACAGTGGGTTAGCTTCTGTAAACATGCATGAAACCTGTACAGATGGATAGATTGGATTTTTCTGATCATTTTTCATATATAATTTGTTTCATTTGGATTCTGATTAATTTCTATGAATTTTGAAGTTTGAAACATTTTACGGAATTTCTGTGTAAAAATAATTCGATAATTTAAATCTTTGTCGACCTTTGTGTCATGATAGCGTCGGTGGTCAGCAGGCTGGTCAGGTCAAGCTGACCCGTGGGTCCCGCATGTCGATGGGGTTAGTTTAATTAGAATTTAATTAAAACTAAACTAGGTTAATTAGCGGTGGGCCCACATGTCATAGACCGAGAGGTCGACTGAGGCCACCGTGGTCAAAACAGTCAAACCCGGCGTTTAGCGCTTGGCGAAACCAGCGGCGGCGGAAGTGGTTTAGCCGTTCCGGCCACCAAATGGGCGCGGAGGTCACGGAGTGGCGAGGACGAACCGCAGCTCTTGGCGAGTCCGTTGGGCTCGGGGTGGCGGAGTTGGCGCGGCGGCGACTTTGGCGACCACCGGGCTCGGGTGGCGAACTTCGTGATGGGGTGTGCGGTGAGGTGCGTGGAGTGCTTGGTTAGCTCCATCGCGGCGTGGTGGCAGCGTTGAGCACGGTGAAAGGCGGAGTGTGGCGGGAGCACATCGGCGGCAGTGCTGCGACGGCGGTGCGTGAGCTTTGTGCGGTCCTTTGTGGTGCCGCAGGGCGAGAGAGAGGTAGGGAAGGTAGTTGAGCTCACGAGCTCACGTAGAAACCACCGGCGTGGTCGAGGGCGAGCTGCGATGGCGGCGGCGGCGAAGGATCTCGGCGGTGGCGCTTGGCGAGCTTAGTGCGGCGGCCGGAACGCCGCGGCGCTTCGAGGCTTAGCTAGCTCAAAGTAGTGGGCGGCGGAGCTCTGGACCGTGGGCGGCGTGGGGTTGACGGAGAAGCAGCAGCTCGGCGGTGGTCTTGGCGGCGGTGGCGTCGGCCATGGGGTGGGGTTGCGAGGAGGCGGTGGAGCGAGGGGTGTCTGGGGGTGCGGGGAAGGCGAGGCGATCCCGGCGTGGCAGAGGAAACCGTGAGGCGGCGGCGGTGCGTGGCACCCATGCGGTGCTTCGCCGTCGAGCACTGCACTGCTGCTGGCGGCAAGCAGCTTCATTGGCGTGGTCTTTGGCTGGGCGGCCAGGTGGGCTGGCTAGTGGGCGGCGCCGGTAAGTTTATACATTTACTGTTTTCTTTTCTATTTTTACGCAACTTTGTTGAGTTTTTTAAAATACCGAAAGGTTCTAAAATTCACAAACTACTCTGGTCCATTGTTGGAATATTTCCAACATGAAACATTTAGTTTGGGAATATTTGGACATTTGAAATATTTTATAAATTTAACATGCCCAAATTCAAATAGCTATGATTTAATTCAAAGACCACAGGATGACCTAGGAAATTGTGCATCACTTTTGGCAAAGCTTACGGACCAAGACAAAAATGATGGACATTTTAGAAGAGCATTCAGGTTCATCGAAAATATTTTAGTAAACCTAGTTGTTTGAGGAGGGTGGGAGTTACAGCAATCCCATTTCAGGTTTTGTTAAAGAAAAGAACATGATGCAACACTCTAATGCATGAACTAGCTAGGGTGTGACAACTCACCCCCACTCAAAAGAATCTCGTCCGAGATTTTGGTTCCTCGGAAAGAGGCGGGGTACTCAAGTCGAAGCGATCCTCCCTTTCCCAAGTAGCTTCCTTCTCGAATGGTGCGACCATTGAACCTTGAAACTTGATATTATGCCGTCGGGTGATCGCTCGGCGATCGAGAATCTGAGCGGGATATTCTCGTCGTGAGATTATCTTGAAGATCAAGCGTTTAGTGATCCACTCCACGGATAGAATCCGAGAAGCAGCGCTGAGTTGAAAGCGTGGAAGGCGTCGTGGACTTTGGAGAGATCGGAGGTAGTTCAATTGGTAGCAACTTCCCTCGTTTGGCAAGAATGCGAAAGGTCCGATGTGGCGAGCCAATTTGCCTTTGATACGAAGCGATGGGTTCCCTTGAAGGTAACCGAAGGTAAGCCTTATCGTCAACCTCGTAAGTCATAGCCTTATGTTTTCGGTCATATTGACTCTTTTGGCGAGATTGGGCTGTTTCAACTTTTCACGACGATGCGAACTTGCTCTTACGCTTCTGGATCATATCCGGGCCAAAATTATCTTTCCCGGTTTACGACCGGTTAAGAGGTGTTCGACACCTTCGTCCATAGAGAACTTCAAAAGGTGCTTTGCCCAAGCTAGATTGATAGCTGTTGTTATAAGCAAACTCGGCAAATGGAAGGCATTTCTCCCAATCCATTCGAGCGAGATAACGAGCTCGAAGCATGTCCTCTAGGATTTGGTTGGCGTTCTACTTCACCACTTGATTGAGGGTGGCAGTGCTAAAGGAAAGATGGGTTCCCATAGCGTTTTGGAAACTTTCCCAAAATCGAGAGGTGAAGAGACTTCCTCGATCGAGTTAATTTCAATGGAACACCATGAAGAGACACTATTAGGAGATGTACAAGTCGCTAGGCTGACTAGCGGTTATACTCTCACGAGCAGGTGAAAATGGGCTACTTTGGAAGGCGGTCGATAACGACAAAGATAGCATTATTCCCTCTCTTGGTCTGGGAAAACCGTGATGAAATCCATCTGATTTTATCCCATTTCCATTCGAGGAATAGCTATGGGTTGAAGGGTGCGGCGGCCGTTGATGCTCTGCTTTTACGACTGACAGAGCGTCGCGATTAGCAACATATTGAGCAATGTCTCTCTTCATCCTAGTCCACGGAACCTCTGGCATAGGTTACGATACATTTTAGTGCCACGGGATGAATGGTGAGAGGAGATTCATGAGCTTCCTTAAGGATCAATCGCCACAAGTTTACGTACTTTAGGAACCACTAGGCGGTTTCGAAGTATCGACTCCTTGATCATCAATGGAGAAACAATCGCAACTCCTTTCTTGATGTTTCTTACGATGCGGGAAATTCCGGATCTACCTTTTGGGCTTTGATGATCGATCCGTAAGGAAGGTTTACGCCACCAAGGTGGAAAGGAACCCTCGAGGAACAATGTGAAGGTTAAGCTTCGAAATTCCTCGTGGAGAAGTGGTTGACTTTGTTGCAACATCAAGTTGTTGCAATAAGATTCTGACTTAGCGCATCAGCCATGGCGTTGGCTTTACAGGGTATAGGTTATACCTAAATCGAAATCTGAGATCAACTCAACCCAGCGTCTTTGCACGAGATTCAAATCTGGTTGGGTGAATATATACTTGAGACTTTGGTGATCGGTGTAGATTTATAGCGATTACCAAGAAAGGTAATGTCGCCAGGTTTTGAGTGCATATACCACATTTGCAAGCTCTAGATCATAGTAGGGTAGTTTTCCTCATGTGGGTGTAATTGCCGTGAGCCATAAGCAATTACGTGTCGATCTTGCATGAGAATACAGCCTAGTCCTTGTCATGACGTCGCAATGAATAACAAAGTCCTTAGAAATCTGGTGGTACCAACACGGGAGGCGAAGTTAAGCGTCTTTTCGGTTCACAGGCTGTGCTCACATTGTGGAGTCCACTCGAACTTTTATCCTTCTTGAGGAGTTCGGTTAAAGGTTTAGCAACTTTTGAGAAGTTCTCGACAAAGCGGCGACAATAGCTCGCTAAGCCAAGAAACTCGAACTTGCTTGACGATTCAGGTGGAGTCAATTAAGGGCGGCTTGAACTTCGCTCGGGGTTGACAACAATACCTTTACCGAAATTACATGTCCTAGATAGGTCGCCGGCGGCCAAAATTCACATTTAGAAAACTTGGCATAAAGGCGATGCTCTCGAAGTTTCATCAACACTAGCCTTAGATGTTCGGCATGTTCTTCCTCGTTCTTGGAGTAGATGAGTATATCGCCGAGGTAAACCACGCAATTTATCCAAATACTCCATGAAGATTGAGTTCATTAACGGGAGAAGGTGGGTGGGCGTTGGTTGAGACCGAAGGACATGACGGTGTACTCGTATTGGCGTAACGAGTAACAAAGGCCGTTTTGGGAATGTCCCGTTTGGATTTTGATTTGATGGTAGCCTAACCTCAAATCCATCTTAGAAAGGCGAGGATCTGCGAGTGATCATACGGATCGTTGATCTGGGGAAGCGGATACTTGTTCTTAATTGTGACCAAGTTAGCGGAATTCGATAATCTACAACCATCCGGTCCGTACCATCCTTCTTCTTGTGAAGAGGGAATGAGGCAAGCCAAGGAGATGAACTAGGGCGGATGAAACCCTTATTCAAGGCCTCATCGAGTTGATTCTTAAGTTCGGCTAGTTCTGGGGTGCCATCTTATAGGGTCTTCTAGAAATTGGGGCAGTTCACGGAATAAGTTCTATCACGAATTCAACATCTCTGTCGGTGGAACACAGCAATTCTTCTGAAAGACATCCGGAAAATCACGGACTACGGAGCGTCTTGATGCAGCAATGGTGGCATTAAGAGAATATAGTTGGCGCTTGGATATTGGGTCAAGACATTGACTATCTTTCCGAGAGTGCGTAAGTTGAGCAGTCCTAGAGAAACAATCAATCTTGGCATGATGGGCTGTCATCGGTCCATACCCAAGATGATATTTATATCCGAAGATTTGAGAGCTATCAGCGATGCAAGGAAAACAAGTCATCGACCTGAATTTCATTTCCATGGCTTACTACGGAGGTTTGCCATCTAGAACCGGGTAGAAATTTCCATGGTGGAAGGCATGTCACGAGAATGTAGTGTTATGCAAGCGAGCATAATTTTGGATATGAATGAATGAGATGCTCGATGTCGAAAAGAGCGAATGCGGATGGCAATTAACAAAGCGTCCGAAACGCGGCGTTGGAATCCTCTTGGGCCTCTTGGTGAGACACAATTAACATGGCCACGTGCGGTGGTGGCGGCAGCATAGAACACCTTCCTGGCGGCTTGCCACGGCCAGCAACTTTGCGGGCTGGTTGGGGTTGGTGCGAGACAATCGCGCATGTAGTGGCCGATTCACCACATTTGAAGCCGTCGCGGGGCTGGGCGTGAGAGAACATTGTTGGTTGGCCCACCATAGGGCCTAGCTGGTGCATCTTCTTTGAGCGGGCGGCGCTGGAAGGATGGCCTCGGTGTGAATCTGGTGGCGAGGCGGTATTAGGCACCCACACCGCGGCGCTTACGTGGTCGGCACCGGATGAGGAACCCATATCACGACCATGCTTGCGTGTTGCTTGAAATCGGTCGACCGGTTTGGTGCGATGGCTTTGTTAACAAGCTTACGGAAAGAGTGCACTCATGCGGCGGAGATCTCGGCGAAGTTGAGGCTAAGTCCCTTGCGGAACCTTGCACATTTCTTGGCGTCGGTGGAGACCTCTTGATTGCATAGCATGCGAGATTACCGAACTCTCTACTATGGCGTCCACGGAGAGGCGACCTTGGGTGGCTTGCAGAACTCCTCACGTTTACGATCCATGAGACCCTCGGAATGTGATGTTGGCGGAAAGCCTCGCTGAATTCTGCCCAAGTAGTGACATGGCAAGCTGGGCGCATAGCCATATAATTCTCCCACGAGAGGCTGGCGGGGCCTTGAGATGATATGCGGCAAAGGTGACCTTATCAGCCTCGGCTACTAGTGCGAGCGCAGCTTGTGAGTGTCTTTGCGAAGCCGATCATCGGCGTCGAGAGGCTCGGCGGAGTGGTGGAAAGGTAGGAGGTGTAACTTGTGAAGTCAGCGGCGACACCAAGTTGTTTCTCGGATGGTGGGCTGTGTTACATTCGTCGCTCCGACAAGCGGTTGGTCTCCGTTTGTTCCTCTCGGCCTCCGGCATAACCCGGCGGAGAAGGAGGGTGAGGCAGGTTTGCTTCTCCAACTCCACTTTGCCTTGGCCTGCTCTGGCGGGCAGGGTTGTTCTTGGTGTTAACCATCCTAGGAAAACAAGACAAGTTTAGTCGGGATGGCAAGATTACGACATAGAGTTGTAGATGTAATGGATAACTTGGAATGCAAGATGATCATCCGTATGACATGGCGGAATCTGGCGCTTCTTTATTCCATCGTCATACACACCATACAAGGTTTAGTACAAGACCAAGCAGTGCTACTACGGTGAAAGGAAGATTACATCTCGCCGGAGGCACACCAAGCTCCTATACATTATTTTTGTTACACCTCCGGGATTAGTACACACTAAGTCATATTCCACGAATCCGCGGGGCGGTGGAAATACAACTATTACAATACTAGCGAGACTACTACTAACTCGAGGCGTCTCCGTAGTAGTTCTCATAGAAGTCTCCTCCGTAACACAGGAGTTCAGCGTGATCGTCAGGAGCAGGCGGTCTGAGAGCACTGTGGACCGTAAGGAGCAAGGTGAGGTCTTGGACCTCTGACGGTGGCAGCGAGGACCACGAGGTGGGGTGATGCCCCCACATCACGCCGATCCATCATGTCCGCGAGCAGCCACGGACAGGATACAAGTCTCTCATATCCATATAACCGGCTTGAGCAGGCGGTGCAAGCGAGTCAAGGTAGCCCGATGATCGGCACGGGCATTGAAAACTCCATCCTCAAGGCCCGACTCTCTGGTCCTTGTCCTCGAACAACTCAGCGGTAATGCGGGTTAGAGTCCTCTGCTGGAATCGGCATAGATGGCTCGAAGATAACCAAGCGCTCGAAGTGAACTTCGGCATATCTGGGAAGTCGGTGTTGCGGAGCAACCCGATCTGGCTCGTATAATGGTCATCATAGAATATGCAGCATCTTGAACCGCCATATCAATAGTAACACCAAGCCCATAGGGCTGTGAAGGGCCTCGGTGGAACCGGGATAAGAGAAACACCGGACGGTGCAAAGAATCTTGACTTTGATTAAAGTCTCGTCTTGTTCTTCAGCTGTGTACTCGGGGTACCAGCGATATCCGCTTGATCATAACCGAACTAGCATGGTTGTATGACCGGTCACACCAATGCATCTGGTCAGACGAACCACTTGATTTTGGTCACAAGTGGCCATCTGGAAGCATAACCACAATGCAAAGACATTAGTATTTCTAGCGAATTTGGACAGCATAACATTTGTAAATGCTCAAAGGGTTTGAGACATTTCTGAGGAATTGCATAACCACTCATCAATTTCATATCAAGATTACGGGTCCAAATAGTAACATAACGGGATAGTAAAAACTGAACGGGCTTGTAACCATCAAACCTACAAGGTACTCTTGATTAGTAACACGTGAGCCTATAGAGAGAAGAGATCCTAATCCTTAACCCCGGTGGAAGAATGGGTGACTCGGATCGAGAATATTATGAGATAAAGGAGTAAAAAGAGCCTTATGTACCATCCCACAATCAATACCCCTACATATAACTAAAGCATTTCTAGACTCAACATCGACCGGTTTGGCTTGGAGAACCTCTGAGGCGATCCGGCTCGATGCCAGCATTTGTCGGGACCCGACTTCGATGTCACATCGATCTAGCACAGTAACACATCATATCACTTTGCGGCCTCCGCACGGTATCCCAGCAGGTGCCACCTTACCTTGGCCGGGACCGTTTAAGCCTTTTGGCTGCGTATATGATAGTGTCGCTAGCATCCATATGAAAAGGCCGGGCTGACATGACTAGTCGTAAACCCAAAGTGGCACAGACTTACGGGGCGAGGCATCCATGACCCGGCATCGAGCGTGAAATTCGGCGGCAAGTAAGTTCGGGCTGTAGCTTTGGGCTAGCGAGGACTCCGGTACTCAATGCGTGACATTTCCCGAAGGGCAGACCACGAGCGAAGAAGGACACATGCGGCTAGCCTAAGTGTTCGGGGCGGTAGCAAGCTACCATGGCTCGATGGAACACTAGGAGACATTTCGGTAAGAGGCTACTAAGATAAACAACTAGATAGTCGGATCCCACATACCAAGCATTTCAATCATACACACAATATGCCGATATGTGCAAATACAACAAGGCATCACAACATGACTCTCGACACAAGTACTTTATTTAAAGGCTCGAGAGCCATTCATATCATACACACAAATGCGGGTCACATGACCCACATACAAGTCATACAAGCATACAAGCTAACAGCGGAAGTGTTTTGTCTGATCTGAGACAACTAGTAAAATAAAAGAGGCTTGGGTAAGCCTAGCTATACTACATGGTCCTTCACTTGCTCGGGATCACCACAGGCCTTAGTCTACTAAATCGATGTCAGCGTCTACGAAGAACCCGTCGGAAGGGTTTGTGGCATCTTGAAAAATGTAAATTAAAGCAACATGAGTACAAAGGTACTCGGCAAGACTTACATCGGATCCTACATACATGCATATTATCAAGAAGGGTTGGTGGAGTTATTGCAGCAAGCCAGCTTTGACTCATGGCTAAGCTATCCTCGAGACACCAACTTGAAATAGTTTTGCTTTTCAGTCCACTACTCATCATTTCAATACACCACCGAGATCAACCCCGTCTTCCTCGGAGAAGCCATCCTCGGCACTCACGCTATCTTGAGGCTTTTAGTAGTATCCATTTACTTGTCTATGAGCTGTATAGGTAACCAAGTAGTCCTTTACGGGGGGGCAGCTATTGAATAGATGATGTTAACCTGCGGTGTACTTCTTCATACTGCGCTCTCACCACTTATAAATGCGTCTACACGACATGTACTCGGCAACCTTCAGCGGAAGCCCAGCGTGGGTGTCGGCCCGACCTACCTAGACACCTAAGTCTCTAGTCGGGTTTATCGCCTATTTGGGTTCCATCCATGAGGAGTTCGGCGAAGTCTCGCTCACAGCCCCAAGCGATGTGAGCAGGGTTCGAGATACCAAGCAGGCATCCGGTACACCCGACCCGCGTACCCTCTTGCATCACAGCCCACCCCTACGGTCGGCGCTGTCCACGGCCTCGATGAGCTACAAACACGAAACTACTTGCAACTCTGGACGAAGACTAGGGTGAATAAAAAGTCGAGAGGGTCCATTGGTTTGGGCCCAATGCATGGTAGTAGCTGAATCTTAAGTCACACATCTGAGATCTCGATTGCTTAGGGCGGCCTCAATGAAACAACCCACCATGTACTCCTACATGGCCTCTCATCGATACCTTTACCAAATCGTGTTCAACACCTTACTCTCGTGCCGACTCGATCATTTCACTCTAGCCATCACCCGATGAACCGGACGACACGACTCTAAGCATAGCGGGCATAGCAAGGTAGGAATAACACAATCATATGGCTCAATCAACTCCTACACATGCTAGTGGGTTTCATCTGAATTCTTGTGGCAATGACGAGGTCATCACGGAGGAAATGGGTTCAACTACCACGACACCAGCAGTTTGAATCGCGTTGTCTTAATGCGATAAATGAGGCAGGAGCAAGAACATGGGATTTTATCGATATGATCAAATGGTTGGTTGCTTGCACGATGGATCGGTGCAGGTATTGCTCTTCGCCGGGGTTATCACGGTACTCCTCGAAGCGAACACGCATGAGAGAACACCGATACACAAGCATTACCAAACAATATGCAACAATATGATGCATGCAATGAGACATGGCAAAATGAGTGCTTTGGGCTAATGCAACTAAGATCAGATGGGTTTGAACCAATTTGAACCAAGATTCAAAATTCAAACTCATATATGATCATTTAAAGTGCTTAAACTTATTCTGTGATAAACAGTGGGTTAGCTTCTGTAAACATGCATGAAACCTGTACAGATGGATAGATTGGATTTTTTGATCATTTTTCATATATAATTTGTTTCATTTGGATTCTGATTAATTTCTATGAATTTTTGAAGTTTGAAACATTTTACGGAATTTCTGTGTAAAAATAATTCGATAATTTAAATCTTGCGTCGACCTTTGTGTCATGATGGCGTCGGTGGTCAGCAGGCTGGTCAGGTCAAGCCCGACGATTGGGTCCCATGTCGGTGGGGTTAGTTTAATTAAATTTAATTAAAACTAAACTAGGTTAATTAGCAGTGGGCCCACATGTCATAGACCGGGGGTCGACTGGGCCCACCGTGGTCAAAACAGGTCAAACCCACGGCGTTTAGCCGCCGGCCGAGCCAGCGGCGGCGGAGAGTGGTTTTAGCCGTTCCGGCCACCAAATGGGGCGCGGAGGTCACCGGAGTGGCGAGGCGAACGCGGCTCTTGGCGAGTCCGTTGGGCTCGGGGTGGCGGAGTTGGCGCCAGCGGCGACTTTGGCGACCACCGGGCTCGGGTGGCGAACTTCGTGATGGGGTGTGCGGTGAGGTGCGTGGGTGCTTGGTTAGCTCCATCGCGGCGTGGTGAACAGCGTTGAGCACGGTGAGAAGGCGGATGTGGCGGGAACGCGTCGGCGGCAGTCTGCGACGGCGAGTGCGTGAGCTTTGTGCGGTCCTTTGTGGTGCCGCAGGGCGAGAGGAGAAGGTAGGGAAGGTAGCTGAGCTCCGAGCTCACGTAGAAACCACCGGCGTGGTCGAGACGGCTGCGGCGGCGGCGGCGAAGGGATCTCCGGCGGTGGCGCTTGAGGAAACTTAGTGCGGCGGCGAGAACGCCTTGGCCTTCGGGGCTCGGCTAGCTTCAGTAGTGGGCGGCGGAGCTCCTGAGACCGCAGTGGCGGCGTGGGGTTGACGGAGAGCAGCAGCTACGGCGGTGGTCTGCGGCGGCGGTGGCGTCGGCCATGGCGTGGGGCGAGGCGGTGGAGAAGCGAGGGTGTCAGGGGTGCGGGGAAGGCGAGGCGATCCCGGCGTAGCGAGAAGCGGCGAGGCGGCGGCGGTGCGTGGCACCATGCGGTGCTCGCCGTCGAGCACCTACTACTACTGGCGACAAGCTTTCATTGGCCTTGATCTTGGTGGGCCGGCCAGGTGGGCTGGCTAGTGGGCGGCGCCGGTAAGTTTATACATTTACATTTTCTTTTCTATTTTACGCAACTTTGTTGAGTTTTTAAAATACGAGAAAGGTTCTAAAATTCACCAAACTACTCTGGTCCATTGTTGGAATATTTCCAACATGAAACATTTAGTTTGGGAATATTTGGACATTTGAAATATTTTATAAATTTAACATGCCCAAATTCAAATAGCTATGATTTAATTCAAAGACCACAGGATGACCTAGGAAATTGTGCATCACTTTTGGCAAAGCTTACGGACCAAGACAAAATGATGGACATTTTAGAAGAGCATTCAGGTTCATCGAAAATATTTTTAGTAAACCCTAGTTGTTTGGAGGGTGGGAGTTACAGCAATCCCATTTCGGGTTTACATTAAAAGAAAAGAACATGATGCAACACTCTAATGCATGAACTAGCTAGGGTGTGACATGAAAACTTCTAGCCCGGAGAACTAGCCCATGATTACGAGTGCGGTATTAACGGTCTTACGTGACTTTCGCATCAAATAATATCGAAGCGAACATTCATGACCTCGCGAAGTCTACCAAGTAGCAACAATAAATCCATGGGCGACTGCGGCTATCACCTTCAACACCAGCGATGAACCTAAATTCGAACAGCCGAGCACCGGCCGCATTGGTCCTCGGTCCAATAGTGGGCGGCTTTCGTCTTACCAAGGTACTCATGGATGGCGGCGATGGATTAAACCTCATCTCGAGAAACCCTTAGAAAAATGGAAATAGGTGGAGCCGCATTGAGAAGCGGCACAACCTTTAGAAGAATAATCCTAGTCGGAAGCGCTGCGGAAAAATTACCTTGGATCGGTGTTAAACTTGCGGACAATTCTGAGTCGAGGAGGTCACGTTCCAAGTGGCCCGTTCAGCAGCGGATATCACGCTTTATTAGGGCGAGAGGCATTCACAATTTTTCAGGCTATACCCCATTACGGGTACATGAAGCTTAAAATGCCCGGGCCCAATGGAATCATCACTCTTGTTAGTGATCCGGACATAGCACTCCGCGCCAAAAATAAGACAGCCACACTAGCCCTAGAGGCACTATCCGAAGCCCTAGCGGCAGAGGAACTTACTGCGCTGCGCTCCATGGTGAACAGGGACGATGTGATACTCGATAAGAGATCCAAGTCCACCTCTTTTAAATCAGCAGACGAAATAGTCAAATTCCAAGTCCATCCAACGGACCCCACATGGGCGGCCTCCATTGAGGCACAATTAAACCACGATGTAGGCAGCACTCGAGAATTCGCCGGGAAAATTGAGACATCTTTGCTTGGCACCCTTGAGATATGCAGAATCCCATGCGGGTTGGCGAGAACACAGCCTAAACATCCTAAAAGATTCAAGCGATCAGCGGGGTCTTGGCAATTTCCGAACCCAAAAGACATGTAATGGGAAAGGAGCTAGCCAAACTATTAGAAGCGGATTCATCAAAGACATAAAACATCCGGATGGCTAGTGAACACAGGTAATGGTACCAAAAAGGATAAATCCGAGCGCTGTGTGTCAATTTTAAAGACCTTATGAGGCTTGTCCAAGGATCCTTTCCCCTTCCCGCATCGATCAAATCATCAATGCTACCGCAAGGCACGATTCATTGTGCTTCCTCGACGCATACTCCGGATACCATCAAATCAAGATGGTGGAGACAGACCAAGCCGCAATGGCATTCATCACTCCATCGTACCATTACGCTTCAACACAATGCCCTCTGGGCTCAAAAGCGCCCGGCGCTACATATCGGCGCATGTTTTGAACATGTCGGCAACCCAAATCGGCAAAGCGGTGGAGCATCGTGAGCGATGTGGTCGTCAAGACCAAACCGTCGAAACTCTAGTAGGCGATTTGAGGCTCACATTCGACAACATCCGAGCATATGACATAAAGCTCAACCGGAAAAATCGTTTTGGCGTACCAGCGAGAGCTCTTGGGCTTCATTGTATGCGGTAGAGGAATTGAAGCAAACCAGCCAAGATCGAGCTTTGTCACGGTTGGATATCCCAAAGACCTCAAACAAATACAAAATTGACTAGATCGTGGCGGCTCTAAGCGCTTCATCTCCGCTTGGGAGAAAAGGCATTGCCCTTTATCTCCTCCTCCGCGCACAAAAACTTGAATGGGCGGATGCTGCCACGGCGGACTCGAAGAAATAAAACCATATTGGCAACAAATCCGGTCTGGCAGCGCCCAACTTAGGCGAACCAATGTTATTATATAGTGTGGCAACACATCAAGTTATAGCGTGGTGCTGCGTCGTCGAGCGAAAGCGAAGGACATAAATTCCCTCTTCAAAACCGATTGTACTCGTATCCTTGTCTTAACTCCATACAAGTCCGGTATCCACATTATCAAAAGATAGCGTCAGCGGTGTTCATAGCATCCGGAAGCTGCGACACTACTTTCAAGAGTGTTCGATGTGATGGCCTCGAAGTACCTCTCAACAACATTATAAAAAACCGCGACCTGACAGGCGGGATTGCAAAATGGGCCATTGAGCTCCTACCATTCGACATAACCTACAAACCACGGCGAGCTATAAAATCGCAAGTTTTGGTCGACTTCATCGCTGAATGGACGAAGCGAACTCCCTAAAAAATCTGGCGCATACTCAATGGATCATGCATTTTGGCGGCTCCAAAATGTTGGCGGCCTAGGGGTGGCGTCGTCTTAACGTCCCCAACGGAACCACAGTCAATCCGTGCCGAGATAATGTACACGGACTCCAACAATGCAGCGAATCTGAGGCCCTTCTACATGGTCTCCGGATGGCAATCTCCATGGGCATTCAACGCCTAGAGGTCATGAGATTCAAACCTTGCAATATCCCAAGTAAATGGAGACTTTGGCGCCAAGGATCCGAAAATGGCAGCCTACCGTCACACCATCTTAAAAATGTCAGCTCGGTTGAAGGACTCGAATTCCACCATGTGGCAGGATAATAACCAGCGGCCGGCGTGTTGTACGCGCATCGGCATAAGCGGCGGCCGTCCTCAAACATCTTCACAGGCGGCTTTTTAACCGGAACCAACCGCACCGCCCAACACGAACATTATGACACAATCGGTGGCTCGGCCAATGAAATAACACCTTGACCCACGAAATAATGGCGGTCATTGCCCGTGGGCGGAACCATTCCTAGCCTAGTTAATTGGCGGAACTTCGAAAGACCAAAAGCGAGGCCCGCTGCATAATCGGCGATCTAAAGCCTACAAGGTCCATGAGGAAGCTTTATAAGAAAAACTGCAACGGAGTCCTTCAAGGTGCATCTCCGAAGAGGAAGGCGAAATCTTACGGCTGAAATTCACGCCCGGACTTCGGCGGGCACCACGCGCAGCCGGGCCCTTGTAAGCAAGGCCTTCCGTACATGATTTTATTTGCGGCGGCGAGGCGGATGCTCGGGACTTAGTCCAGCGATGTGTCGGTTGCCATCTCTTTGCTAATCAAAGCCACATGCCACCCACCACGAAAACTATACCCATTACACGGCGTTAGCGATGCAGGGGCTTGACATGGTTGGACCCTTAAAGGGAACCCACAAGCAAAAATACCTATTGGTCATGGTGGACAAATTCACCAAATGGATAGAGGCCAAGCCGGTTAAAGCGGCGAATACGGACCTATGATAGACTCCATATACGGGGTAGTACACGTTATGGCGTCCCCACAGCATCATCGCGATAGCGGCACGAACTTCACGGCCGACAAGGTTAAACTCGGTGAAAAATATGGGCATCAAGCTCGACTCGCTTGGTCTATCACCCTCAAACTAACGGTCAAGTCGAGCGAGCAAATGGTCTAATCATGGCGGCATCAAACCCGGTTAGTGCGGTCCCTCACGGAATCTAACATGCCTTTGGGTGGAGGCTCGTCTCCGTACTACGGGGATGCGGACCCGTAAACCGCACTACGGATTCACACCATTTTTTATGGTATCGCGCGAGAGCGGTCTTGCCTGCGATATAATTCATGACTCACCTTGCGTGCGCATATGCGAGAAGAGAGGCGGGTTGGATCGGCGGGGCAGTTTGGGCGCCTTGGAAGAGGCGCGGCGTGGCAAAAGCTCGTTCGCATTCTATCGGCAGAGCTCGAAGATATCAAAGCGAAATGCAGGCAAAACTTACAATGTTGGCGAACTAGTTCTCGCTGTCGGACAAGAAAAGGACAAACTCAAGCCCAAATGGGAAGGTCCCTTCATCATCGACCAAGTCGACCGGCGGAGCATACCGTCTCTGGCGCCGGACAACCGACTCGAGCGAACCCATGGAGCATGCCCGTCTCCGAAGATTCTCGCCTAGCCGGACTCGAGTTCGTCTCCTTCCTCCATCCACATTTTATACTTTAGCTGTCTTTTGTTTCTCTCTTTTTCCTCCTTTTTAATACAGCCTTTAAGGGCTGATCTGCGCGTGTTCGCACACACTTGGCGTGCTACTCCCCTCATTATACACAGGGGCTTCTTTATGAAGCTTATTTATCTGAGCTTCATGCCCAACACATATGTCACACTTCCGCATGTACCTTTTATTCACCATTATATGCATCGATATGACTTAAGTTTTGGCCAATTTGGGTTGCTGGCTCTGTGCTTACCCCTATGTTCCCGATTGTTGGCTAGGAGGTAAAGGAGCACCTCTGCGATTATTCTTGCGGATCAGCGGATGTCTACCTCACCTTTGGGTGAAGCGAAAGCTAGCATTCTTAAGGGAATATTGATTGGTGACTTGAAAATGATTTCTTACTTATTTATTTACCTTTGAGATGCTTTTCAGCTCTTTTCATGATCGGACATGCACTTTAGGGCATGCCTCGAGAAAGAACCCCTAACGGAACTATTCTCCTGGAAGATGTTTCTTACTAACCATGTAATATAACATAACTAGTTGGCGCTTATGCGATAAGCACTAATGACCCCTCCTTTGGTCTCCATGCATGCCCCGTTTTAGATAACCATGAGGTATTCGGAGACACTTTCGGGACTATTGGGTCGAGGAAGCGAAAAGGTCCGCAAAGACAAGCGATCTACAATCCGGCAAGAAGGCATTTTACATGTCATTTTAAATTACATCGTCAAATTGGTGATTGTACTCCTCTTCAATCCCATCTAACGGTGTCTAGTTTACTGTCCGTTAGGAATACTTAGCATGACCAACTCTACTTGGGCGTACATTAAGCTCACGAGGATCTCCTTCCCCGGGCCCCCAGGTCGACCTCGGCCATGTGGTTTGGATCGATCTTCGTGTACGCGTCTTCACCATGGCGAGCCTCCTGGCGCCTTGGCCAGCGAGCCGATATCTTCCTGAGCCAGGCGGCTGCCGTGCTCCACTGAAGCTTCTCGCAAGCCCTCCAAGACCCTCGGGTAGGGAGGCGGGCGGCCATAAGGCACAGGCGGCGCCCTCGCCGCTTTGCCGAACACGTTCGTGCGATTCGGCGCTTCGGGAAGTAGGTCACCCGTGGAACGGGCATTTCCTCCACGGGGCGACACAGTGAGCACACCTACGAGACACATTTACATCAATCGACCCGTCGCCGAACTCTTCTTTTCAAAGAATTTGCTCAAGCACTTCTTTGTAAATGTCGCGGCAAGCCGCCGATTCTCCTTCTGGTCAGACAGTTGGACCCGAACATCTTTTAGTTCTTCGCCCGGTGGGTGTTGGCATCTTAGTTTGTTCCTCTCTGCTGCACCCTCACCAGCACCTTCTCGCCCGGCCTTGGTGGCGCGATGAATGTTGCTTGTCGGATCTAGTCGGCACCATCTGCAATATTATTGTCGGACTTATACACCGCCGCACTTCACAAACTACTTATCTTTTGTAGTATGTATTACGGAGGGTCTCTGTGGCTCCCCGTGGCGGCTAGTCTTGACCTCAAGTTGGGCCTTGCACCCTTGAAGCTCCTAGGGCAGGTGGGTATTCTTCTCGTAAGATCTGCATAACAAATGATCCTTAAATCAGTTATCTAACTATTTTAAGTCTCGGAGACTCTTGGCATATATAACTATTAAAATTCCTCACCCGTATGTCTTTAGCATCTTTGCTTCAGTAGCTCTGGTTAAGCCATCTCGGCGGACGCAGTGCGTGTCTCCGCATTAAAGGCATTCGCGCCTCCCGGGAAAGCAGCGTCACGGCTGGCTTGTCGTGGCGCTTTGTGATTCATAGCACTCTCACCTCGGACACAGTGGCGGACAGCACTGTCGGCATCCTCCGTTGGAGGAGCATCCAGCTCACGCCTTGTGTTCGCCTCCCCTCCGGACGGCGTTGGAGCCTTCTTGGCGGAGCTTTATTGGCAACCTCTCCGAGCCGCGTCCGTGGCGCTCTTTCTCTTGGAAAAATCATGGCGTTAATATACCTCCAAGAATCTTTCGCCTTAAATCGGTGGTGCGCCATACCGTTGCGGCGGCGTTCGATTCGCGCGCCTCCTCTTCCGCCTGCTAGGCGAACTCACCCTTGTTGGTCGACCACATGGTTGACTTCCGCCTTAAAGGCACCTCTGCGAGGCACCGTTGGTATCGGTGGTCGAAATAAGCTTGGATGAGTAATAATGTCGGGCTCGGTCACGATTACAGGAAGCGGAGATAAACCGGCGTAATCGGCCGTAATGGCGACCAAAGCATTGTCCATGCTAAGTTGGTGGAACACCCGTCAATCAGCTCCACCTCTATGTCCGGATCCTCTTGAAGGCGGATCAAGGGATCGTCCGGATCCTCGGGTTGTGGAGTCGGGCTGTGTATGCCCTCGTCCGGTGTAGTTCTGCGTCGAAATCACAAAGTAAGACCTTAACTTTGGAAATATGGATCGGATAGATAAGCGTCCGCTTACCCAGCTCAGGGTTATTCATGGAGAATCCATTCAATGGACACTCGTGGAGAAGTCCTCTTTCTCCCCCTTGTACAAGCGGACGGGATCTTCACGGATCGTGGCAATGATCCGGCCCTTGCGGCCATGGCGGGTGGCGTCATCCTCCCGTTAAATCCACATGGGGTGGCCCCCATATTGGGCGGCTGCACCCTCGCATGATGCTGCGTGGCCATGACTCAATCATGGTCAATCCGGAATGAGCGATAACCTTATCCGGCCCATCGGATATCGGACGCCCCTATCATTCTCCGTTGAGGGCTCGTGGCGACAACTCGAGCGTTTCTTGAGGAGGCGTTCTTTGAACTCCGGGAGGCCAATCGGCTGGGTCGGCGGTGGGCGTCTTCCATGTAGAACCATTCGAAGGCCGGTCTTGGGCGCCTTCTTCGGGGTTCGGATAGGTATCGAGTCGGCGATCGCCATATTTGGCTCCGCCCACTTGATATATCGACCCCTCGTAGAAGCGAGTGCGAGGCAAACAATCTCTTCCACAGCGCAAAATGGGCCTCGTGCCCAGAACAGCTCGCAAAGGGCTACAAAGCCCGCGATGTGCAAGATGGAGGCGGTGTAAGGTCTTGGCTGGAGCCCATAGAACTCCGAGGCCCCGGAGGAAACGGATGTATGGAAATCCAAGTCCCCTTATTAGATAAGGGACAAAGCATACCGCTCTCCTTTGGAGGGATTGGGGCGCTCTCCGCCTACTTTCCACCCTTGTAGGTGGCGGTCCAGCTCGAGCCGGAACCATGAAGTCTGGGAAGGTATCCCTCTGCTTGGGCGTCACTAGCTCGCTATCTGGGACTGAACATCGCCTCAATCTCTGGTGAGGGCTGGGGCAGCGAGAGGAGGCGCGTCATTGTCCATGATGGAGTGGATTTTTTTGTCGGGCGCTTGATGAGTACTTTCGCGGAAGGAGGATGGTGTGATTGGATCTAGATTCTTGCCTCTCTTATAGGCAGCTTATTCGGCGCAGCTAGGGGTAAAGCGTAAAAATACCACGGCTTTTCGCATTCACCGACCGTGGAAGAGGGCCATTATTGGACGTGGAAGCCAAGGGCGCAACATTTATAAGGAAGCGGACACTACTACGGCAAGAACATGGAATTTAGAGGAGAACCCGCCTTGCAAAGCCGAAGACAATATATCGCCGGACTCATCCTCATTGAAGCCTGGTTAGAGACTCTTGAGGAGTCCTAGACTAGGGGTGTCCGGATAGCGAACTATCATCATTGGCGGACTCCAAGACTATGAAGATACAAGATTGAAGACTTACGTCCCATGTCAGGATGGGATTTGTCCATAGCATGGAAGGCAAGCTTGGCGTCTGGATATGTAGATCTCCTACCATTGTAACCGACTACTGTAACCCTAGCCTCTCCGGTGTCTATATAAGCCGGAGGTTTTAGTCCATAGGGCGAACAACAATCATACCATAGGCTAGCTTCTAGGGTTTAGCCTCCTTGATCTCATGGTAGATCCACTCTTGTACTACCCATATCATCAATATCAATCAGCGGGGGTAGGTTTTACCTCCATCAAGAGGGCCGAACACAGGTAAAGCTGTCGTGTCCTTGTCTCTGTTACCATCCACCTAGGCCTTGCAGTTGGGACCCCCTACCGAGATCCGCGGTTTGGACACGACTTGACCATGTTGGAATGGTTTTTCGCGGAGTGCTCTGTTGGATGCTAGCTCGAGGAGGAGAGTGAGGTTTGGATCGAGAATCTGTCCTTCAAATGAGGCGGTCGGCCGGAGGATTGAGGTGGCAAATGCATAAATGCCTCGACTCTTCACATTAGCTCGACACATGGAGATGGTCATTATTGAGACAACTTGAAGCGAGAGTACAACATTGATGGGATGCGGACACTATTAAGTCGTAATAGGTACTTTGGAGTATTAGGAGATGGAACCCGCCTTGCAATGCGAAGAACAATCTGCGCGGACTCATCGTCATTGAAGCTTTGGTTGAGAGACTCTTGAGGAGTCGAGATTAGGGGTATCGGACAGCGGATTTGTGTGCAGCGTCTGGACTATTGAAGCGTGAAGATACAAGACTCAAGACTTCGTCCGTGTCAGGATGGGACTCTCCTTTGCGTGGATGACAAGCTTGGCGATCCGAATATTGTGTTTCCTTCCTAAATGGCCTGACTCCATGTAAACCTTAGCCCTTTTGATTGTCTATATAAGCTGGAAAGGTTGGTCCTTAGAAGGCGATCAAAATTACAATCATACCATCATAGGCTAGCTCTTGGGGTTTAGCCTCTCGATCTCGTTGTAGATCTACTCTTGTACTACCCATATCTTCAATATTAATCAGCGAGGAAGTAGGGTTTTACCTCCATCGAGAGGGCCGAACACAGGTAAACATATGTGTCCCTTGCTTCTGTTACCATCAGCCTTAGCCTTGCAGATCGGGACCCCCTACCCGAGATCCGCCGGTTTTGACACCGACACCAGGGGCTTCGGTTTTGGCCTTCTTGCCGACGCTAAGATCGCTAGAGCCCTCAACAGCCAGCACTGATTTCTCCTTGTGTTTCGTGTTGTGCTTTCGGCTCCTCCTCACCAGGTTAGAGGCCTCACTGTCATCTTCTGAATCAACCTCGACGCCATCCTCCTTCCCAGGGAGGCACCATTGTTCCTCTGCACGAGCACATTTATCCGCCAAGGTCTATAACTTATTTACAGTCTTGGGTAACCGGTTCATTTTGGACCGTATCCTGCTGCGCATGTTCGAATGGGACGCGACAATCATAGCTGCCTGGTGTATCTTTGGAATGTTCCTGTGCATTCCGCTAAACCTCTTCATATACTTCCACAAACTCTCCCCTTCCTTCTGTTGAAGGACACGCAAATCACTGGGCCGTCCTGGTTGTTGATGGCCGCCTGTGAAGGCACCAACAAATTCATTGCACAAGTGAGCCCATGATGAAATGGAATTTTCTGGTAGGTGCATCAGCCATGACCTCACATTTGGCTTGAGTGCCAAAGGGAAGTAGTTGGCTAACACCTTCTCATCCCTCCCTCCAGCGGCTTGAACATCAATTGTATAGCGCTCAAAGAAATCTATCGGGTTCAACTTCCCATCGTACTTTTCTAGTAGCTCGGGTTTGAAGGCAGGCGGATGGCAGCCAGACTTGCCGTGGCTTTCGCGAGTGAAGCAGGGCACCCAACCTCGAAAGGTAAGTACCTACAATCACTAAGCGCGGGTTAAATCGGCGTGCAGGCCATGCGCTTTGTCAGTTGACGGTGGGTCTCCCGACGCCATTCTATAGTGACACACGCATCTTCCCTCCGTCGATCCTCCAGGACCTGCCTCTGATCTTGACTGGCCCGTGGATCAGACGAGTCCATTGATGCTTCGTCGGGGTCGTGTTGCTCTTGTTGCTGCCTTTGGATTTGGTGCCACAGAGGGTACTGCACCGTTACTGTGGCCGCTCAACATGGCCAGCAATCTGGGTTGCTGACGTCGCCCGCGGGTAACATGATTGTAGCGACCAGACCTCAAAAAGTCTAGTCTCTATGCATCAGTGTCATCCCCGGATCGGTAATGCTGACACACATAGTACTTGAGGATTTACAACAGAGTAGCAATCACACACTTATTACATTGAATGTCTCAAAGATAACTTATTACAATAATATGGATTATGGCTATCTAAAATGATAACAACGAAGGCTAGGAAGATAAAGTGAGTCCATCAGCTCCAGCGGCATAAGCGAGTGAGCGACAACGACCTATGGCACCTTACTTGTCGTCTAAAAAGTGTGCAACATGAAATGTTGCGGCCAACAATTGACACATGGAATATCTTTGGCAATGTAACACATAGAGTAAAAACGAGAATGAATGCTATCACTACATGCATATATGGCTAGTGGAAAACTCGATGGTTACAGTTTTGCATAAAGCCAATTTTTCCCTACAACGAAGGAATAAATTTTATTTAACTATCATGGTGGTTGTTAAACATTGAGAAGGTTCCTCCAACTCAATCCCAATTAAGGATCATCATTAACCCAATCAAATTAGTTTAGAGTGATGAGATCAACATGATAATCCAAGAACCAGATACTCAAGATGTCCATAATCGGGGACACGGCTAACCATGATTAGTTTATACACTCTGCAGAGGTTTGCGCACTTTTCCCCAGAAGACTCGAACACATCCATGATCGGAGATTCGAGATAGAGTCTTTCTGAAGCATTAACTCTCTACTCTGGGTAGACAATACCACCTACAACCCACAACATCTGCTAGTCTACCTCTTCAAGAGCTTCACGCAATTTACTCAACTATGCCAGAGCCCATATTGGCTTGTGGCTGCATGTCGAAGTTTCTAGCATGAATAATCTTATGATCCCTTTGAGCCTGCGTGGCGAACCGTAGGATGATCACACGGGTACTCCGGGATATCCTAGAACAACACTGGATTCTCCAGGTGCCCTAACAAACCTTTGGGTACTCCGGGGTGCCTCAAGCAATCCACCGGATGTGTATTCAAGTAGCCGCCTTAAATTAACCATTAATTAATAATACTCACATCATCATGGATTCACTCACCCAAACCACGTCTACGAGCATAGCATAGCAGTATAAGCATAACGTAGAAGTAACTCCCAAAGGTTTGATAATAAAAGCGAGGCGATAGGTTCTACCTCATCATCTACTTCCCCAAACACACATATTAATCAATTCCTAACCATGCAATGTTTGAGGAATTCGATCTAATGCAATAAAGCGGGTAGTAAAAAGTGCGATAAAAGTGTTACTTGCCTTCGATGATCCATAAAACCTAGAGACTCACGGTACTCTATAGCAAAGCGAGACAATAGCATACATAAGCACTCAACTAGAAGCACGAGTAAAAGCGAAAATAAGAGATCTAACCATAAAGTTCAATTTGAAGAACTCCGTTTTGCAAAAGAATCACATCTAACGAACAGCGGAACTCAAGCGACAAAAGAAACAAGATCCGTTTACTAATGCGGGTGAAGTCAAACTTTACGATATCAAAATCTTGTTCAAGTTGATTAAGCGAAGAGGGGTTGAGGCGAAGATCTAGGCGCTTGAATCGCATGTCCAGATAAACGAGCGACAAGATAAACAAAAACAAAAATCAGGGCAGAAATCGCGATCGAAAATAATCGCGGAAAACCCTGGAAAAACAAAAAACTGACGAACAGGCTAATGAACGAACGTTCACTGTCTGCGGCTAACGATTGAACATCGTTCGTTAAAACCAATGGATGGACAAATGTCGCTATTTAACTAAACCAAAGGAAATTGAACCGATCTAACGAAAAAAACGAATCTAGGGTTTTGAAATAAAACCGTCGGTTTCCTAAAAACGGCAGCTACCTCGGCGTTAAATGGCCTTGGCGTGAAACTACTCCGGTGGTGGCGGCGGCGAGAACAGCGGCGGGCGGTGGCCTTTCGGGGCGGAGTGGCGGCGCATGGCGGTGGCGGCTGCAGCGAGGCTGTCGGTGTCAAAACGGTGGATCTCGGGTAGGGGTCGATACATGCGTCTTAGGGTGATGGTAACGAGGAAGCAAGGGACACAATGTTTACCGAGTTGGGCCCTCTCGATGGAGGTCAAACCCTACTTCTGCTTGATTAATATTGGCGATATGAGTAGTACAAAGTAGATCTACCACGAGATCGTGAAGGTAAACCCTAAAGCTGGCCTATGATTATTATGATTGTAATTGTGATCGGCCTTCTAGGACCAACCTCTCGGTTTATATAAACACCGAGAGGGCTAGGGTTTTACATGGAGTCGGTTACAAGGAAAGAAATTGTGGCCATACAGAGACCGATGCTCGAGTTGCCTCCCATTTATTTTAGTTGTTCTTTGTGTGTTTATTGCGTGTAGCCTTTGTCATAATTGTTTTGCATATTTATTTTCCCTAGGATTGTTTCCATGATCATGTTGAGTGCCTTGTCATATTTGCTTCTTTCTTCAAGATCATCATTGTTTACATTGCATTGTGCCTCTTGTCATTTTGCATTTCATCATAATCACCATGTGCATTGCATTCTTCATGATGTTGTGTTGCTCTATTCATGTTGTATGTATCAACCCCTTTGCTATCCCTCTCAAACCTAGCCTTGCACCATCACCTTTCTTCTTCCTCTTCTTTTACTTCTTTATGAAAGGGAGTTCTTCCCTGCCCCATTAATGCTCATTCTTTTTATAATGCTAGTGCACCATGCCTACACCCTCTCTGCCAATTTTCAGCTCATTTGAAGATGTTTTGTTTGGGTTCAAAAATACCTCAAGTTAGAATTATATTCAAACTTGTTTTATTTTTCTACATCTAAAAATGCCCAGACCAATTATTTCAAATACTACGAAACTCCAGGAGCTTGAGGATATTTTTATATCTGAAAAACTCTTCTCCTAGCCCCCTGGCCATTTTTTCTTTTCTTTTGTTGTCTATTTAAATAAGCGAAACTTAAAGAAATGGAAAAAGCGTAGCAAGCAACAGATTGGGCCTCACCTCCGAGGCCGGCCCAGTTTTCCCTCGCCATGACCCTTGGCCGACTCATTCCCTCTCTCTCTCATGGGCCCGCTTTGCCGTGACCCATCCCCTCACGGTCACTGCTCGTTCCCCTCCGTCTCCTCGCTTGAACGAGGCCCGCACCGTCGCGCCGTGAGCTCACGGACGTCGAGGTCAGTGCCTGCCCGCGCCCCTATAAAGCCCTCGCCGCGATCCCCTAGGGTTCCCCTCTCCTCCTCGTTCCCTCCTCCGCGCCGCCGCTCGAGGGAGGCTCTCCCTCACGTCTTCCTGCTCCTGCCTCGAGTAGCACCCAGCGCCATATTTGGCAAAGGCAAAGCTTCGCCGCCATCTGGCGCCTCCGCCGACCTCCGCGACACCCACGAGAACCGCAACGAGCCCCTGGTTCTGTTCCGCTGCAAGGAAAGCCCAAGACCGCCTCCACGAGGCTTCCTCTTCCCCAACGTTGCTGCCTAGCTGGAGCTCCTCCATCACCGGTGACCAGCAGGTCCCAGCGCCTCCCTTTTTCCCTTTCTCCTCTGTTACTTGCTCTCTCATGTCCCTATCTCTCTCCCCGCCATGGATAGGTACCAACAACCTGTCGGCCACCAGGAGCTCAAGACATCGAACCCTCCCCGTTGTATGCATCTCCTCCGGCAGCGTCGCCGTGCCCGCACGCCTCTGGCGAAGCTCCGGAGCCGAGCCCTCATCGTCCTATTCGACTCCCACCGTCGGATCCGGCCGTCCCCGCGTCGCCGTGCCCTGCATCCCGCGGCCAGCTGCGCCAAGTCCCTCGTCGCACCTTTCGTCAAGATGTCGCATTATTACGCTTCTGGCGAAGCGGAAGGGCGAAGCGCCGTTCAGCACGCCTTGCGTTGACCGCACCTTCGCCAAGCCCAGCTCTACCTCACGTCGGAGTTGACCCAGCCGAGCGCCTCCTATGTTGACCCGCGACCCCGAGCTCCCGTGCCGACCCCTCTCCATCCTGTCGCTTGCCGGAGTCCCACCTGCGTCCGTCCAGCGCCTGCTGTCTTCCTCTACTTCAAGCGACAAGACGAGTGCCGCCCCGTCGTTGACCCGATCTGGCGGCAGCGTGGACAAACGCCAAGGCCCAGCTCGCCCTCCATCTCCCCGCGCCAAGCCAGCCACACCGACCGGGCCTCACCCCATGGGTGAGCAGCCCCCTCCAGCCCGCTCCTGTGCACTTTGGCCCAGCCAGTTTCGGCCCATCCGTTTATCCCAGGTTTTACAGTTTTGCAGAAAAACCCCTAGAGTTCATGGATTTAATAACTCACAAATGGTGCATCGGATTAAAATGAATTATATATGTAAA
>JAHHZJ010002190.1:0-71315 GCA_021437245.1 Aegilops speltoides
CGTTGTAGCCCCTTTATCATATAGCCATCTACCACCAGCTTATCGCCACGCTTGAATCCGTATCCATCTACCACCACCTGCCATATATCCACCACCAATCAGGTCCCTTGCATATTAGGTTTGTTTGGGATCCATCTAGTTTTCGATTCGTGTTTCCTTATGCAGTAGGTTTGAGTTCCAGCATCTTTGCCGTCCAGTGAAGAGTCAGGAAACCACCCTCCGTTTAGGCCCAAAATTTTCCAAAAGCATGCGGGATAAAAATTTTCGGCTATCCTATTTTAGGTGTTTCTAAGCGTATTGAGCGATCGCCGTTATAGAAAGTTTTTTGACCCGTTTCGTTTTGGGTCGAGGCGGTCAAAAAAAAATTAGTCGAAAAATTTCGTACCCATCCTGTCGGTTTGACACAGGAAGAGTTTTGAGACACTCGCCATTATAGTGATTTTTAGCAAAAAAAAAAAACGCATAAAAAAGCGCGCAAAAAAAAAAGCGAAAAAAAATTCAGAGTGTGCTTTTCCTTTGTTCGTGCGTGCCGTGATTTTGTTAGTGTTCTAGGCTCGCGTCTCTATGCGGTCTAGCCTAGGACCACCACAGATACCGTCGTTGAGCGTTTATTCAACTTTGCATCTGATTTGATTATTCTTGACCCTTTTGCTACCATATTATAAGCCTTCCGCTCCACATACATCTCGTCGTGTTTGATTCTCCACAGTGTCGCTATAGCCAAGCTTTGAGAGTTTTGACTCAGCGGTTGCCGATCACGCTTCTTCTTGAGTAGACTGGTAGGAATTTGAGGTTTGCTTCACGGTTGTGACATCCACCACCACCACCACCACCACTTTCTAGTAGTCATGGGATCATATTCTTGTGTGTTTCTATTGCCTAACCATGCGGGATCACAAGCCGATGAGACTGATTGGGAGAACGACAAACAAACGCTACATGATAAGTTTGAGCCAAATGATGAGTGGGCGAGGTGCAAGATGTGGTAACAGATTTGGCAGGCCATGGAGAAGATAGATGGCATTGAGAAGGCGTTTGAAACAAAGCGATAGCAAGTTTGATGAATTGCTAGCGCGTTTTCCACAACCACCGGCTGCACCTACTCGCACCTCTGGCGTGGTCGGTTGATCGTGCTCGGCGTGGTCAATAACCTCTCGGAGTTGGTTTAGCGATTGCTAAGTAGCGGCGTCCTCCGCCTTCGTGGTCGGATCGTCAATCGACTTCCTGGCGAAATCCACCATCTCATCGAAAAGCGGGAACCAGCTGGCTCAATAGGAACCATGTGTGCGTCCATCTTGATGTCGGAAGAGGCGTTGTTGTAGTTGTTGTTGTTGTTGCGAGTGCGATAGTGCGAGCGGTGGTTTGGAAAGCGAGCAATTCATTAAACTTAATTTTGAATACTTTAACACTATCTTCCATCTTATTTTTATTTTGCACTCATCTTTTATTACATGATTGTTAAATGATTTACCGAATCAAGCCTGCACGAATGTTATGGATTAGTTATAAATGAAACAGAATAGATCTAATACTAATGGGTTTATCAAATCAAACATCTTGTCTTCAGCTTGGTCTGCAACCGTAGAACCTAAAGCTAAAATACGGTGAAACAAGAGCATACGTAATTCTCGTTGTTCAGTTTAATATGACAACTTAATTTTCTTTGTGTTTGCTCTGAGCAGCTTTTTGAAAAGAGCTGTACAAATGGTCTAAAGCTGCTAGAATTTTGAATTTTTACATAAGGGAACTATTTTTCTTTGGGTTCGTTTGACTTGAGTCCCTTTGCTCCGACTTAAAAAATGCAAAGCTAAAACACTGAGAAAACAGCAAGCTCGGCTGGTTTTATTGCTGACCTTCAACCTACATTTGGCTTTCTCGTACACAGATAAGAATAGACCAGCAAACTGAAAAAACTATAAACTCCGGCTTGGAATGATACCTATGGGGCCTTCTCGATGGATGTGGATATGCTGTAATGAAATTAAGATCCGACACGTCGAAAACCAAGCAAATCCACGGATCAAAATCAACAAAACATCATCAAAGCAACAAATCACAAAAAAATTTGGGGCTATTTTTGGTGGGGATTTTCGGTTTAGGGCGAAATCAAAAAATCAAGCTAGAAAACACGGGGTAGGGGCTCCAAAAACATGATCAACGTGGCTCATGATACCATACGATGTAGGGTGGAACCCTATAGCGTCGATCTTTCACGTTTGGAGTGGGATCCCTCGAAGAACACGATGAACACGGGGAAGAACGGGGAGAAATCACAAGGGGAAACACTCAAGAACAAGTCCAAATCACACATCCACTACACAATCAAACACACAAGATCACAAGGTACATGAACAACAAAGGGAAAGATACAAGGTAAGGTTCATCTCCAAGAGGAGGTCTTGATGATATCCTAGATGGATCTTCCCACAAGGGGTCTTGATGATATCCATGGGATCTTCTCCTAGATGGAGGTCTTGGCCTCCAATGGAGTAGTGGTCTCTCTCTCCCAAGAGTAGAGATAGGTAGGAGCAAAGCTCACCTAAGAATGAGCTATCACTTTGCTAACCCTAAAAATGGGAGGAGGAGGTCTATTTATAGTCTAGTCTTGAAGGGGTAAGTGAGGCGAATGGGTACATGGGCCTCGGCCCGGAGGCATGCACATAGGCAAAGCCCGGATGATCCGGATGGGGTCCGGATGATCCGGCCATCGTCCGGATGATCCGGGAGGGGGCCCGGATGATCCGGCTTCACATGAGGCCTTGGGTGTCTTGGACGAATTATCCGGATGATCCGGAGGGACCGGATGATCCGCCAAGCCGGATGATCCGGACGGCGGTCCGGATGTCGGCCCAGCTCTACTGCCGCTCCGTCTTCTTCTCCTTTCTTCCGTCTTCTCTTCCACGCTTCCCTCGCGGATGGTGTAGTCGTTCCTTGGCGCTTGCACTCCTCCTCGTCGTCCGTGAAGTTCCGACAATACCTTACTGTGTGTGAAGTAGATGTCGCACGTGTCACTTGCCAAATGGGCTCTTGACATGGTGATGTCCGTAGGATGCTCCGCATCACAGATCCTTCTTTGTAAGCTCACTAAGAGGTGCAGCAATGGTGCTAAAATCTCTCACAAAATGCCTATAGAATCCAGCGAGGCCAAGAAAACTCCTCACTTGTGTGACCGTTTTGGGCTGCAGCCAACTCTCAATAGCTTCAATCTTGGCTTTATCAACTTCAATTCCCTGTGGAGTAACAACATAACCAAGAAAAGACACTCGATTCGGTGCAAAAGGTGCACTTCCCAAGGTTACCAAACAAGCGTGCATCACGTGAGAGCAATAAAAACAACACGTAAATGTTCCAAATGTTCTTCCAAAGATCTGCTATAAATCAATATGTCATCAAAGTAAACTACCACAAATCGTCCAATTAAAGCCGTAAAACTTAGTTCATTAATCTCATGAAAGTATTAGGTGCATTAGTTAACCAAAAGGCATGACTAACCACTCATATAAACCAAACTTAGTTTTAAATGCTGTTTTCCATTCATCTCCCAATTTCATACGAATTTGATGGTATCCACTCATAAATCAACTTTGGAGAATATTGTAGAGCCACTCAATTCATCAAGCATATCATCTAGCCTAGGAATAGGATGATGATAACGAATAGTAATATTATTAATGCCTCTACAATCAACACACATACGTGATGTACCATCCGTTTTCAGCACTAGAATAATAGGAACAACACAAGGACTAAGGGATTCGCGTATATAACCTTTGTCGAGCAGCTCTTGTACTTGACGCATAATCTCCTTCGTCTCCTCTGGATTAAATGCGGTATGGCGCACGGTTTGGCGGTGAAGCACCGGGAATTAAGTCAATCGATGCTCAATCCCTCGAATAGGCGGTAATCCGGTGGCGTCTTGTGGAAAGGCGTCGTGAACTCTGCAAAATGTTAGTGACGATAGGAGGCAAAGAGGAAGGCACGTCCTCGAATGAAAATAATGCCTCTTTGCACACAAAAGCATAACACACAGATTTGCTGATATCTAGCTCATCAATATCAGATTTGGTGGCAAATAAACATGCACTTTTCAATTTTATTTCAGAAGCAACACTAGATGGTTTATTATTAGGCTTCTTTTGTTGCTCAAATTCTTTTACCACAATCTGATTTTGCTCTTATTCTTCTCTGTTTTGCTTTATTAGCTCTATTAATATCATCTTTCAAAATAGAATCAGGAGTCATAGGAAGCAAAGTAATATTTTATCCTTATGAACAAGAGTATCTTGATTGTTTCTACCATGGTGTCTGAAATTTTTATCAAATTGCCATGGTCTACCAAGTAATAAGGAACATGCTTGCATAGGTACCACATCACAATCAACATAATCAGCATATGTAGAGATACTAAAATGCAAGCGAGCAGTACATATTACGTTAACCTTGCGCTGTTGTTGAACCATTGGATGTAGTAAGGATGTAGATGTGGTCTTGTGGTGAGAGAAAGCTTCTCCACCATCTCCATGCTAGCCAAGTTGTTGCAGCTCCCTCCGTCTATGATGGCAGCTTACGAGAATGTTCCTTCACAACTCCTTGGTATGGAACAAATTGTGCCTCTGATTTTCCTCGGCTTGTCGACTTGCACACTCAAAACACGTTGAGCAACTAAACATTACGTACTGTCGGCGTCTTGAGGAGCCATGTATTGCGTCTCATGATCAGAATCATCTCCACCATGTTCTTCACGTGTAATAAGAAGCAGCGTCTCCTCATCATAGTCACTAAGCGGACTCATACCCACCGTCCTCGGTAGCAATCATCACGCTGAGATTTGCATTCTCTCGCATAATGACCTCTTCCCTTACAGCGATGACAAATAATATCACTTGTGTGCCCGATTGATGCCATGGAAGAAGAAAGAGCTCTGTGTAGGCCGGCGGATCGCTCTTGGCGGATAGTGGAGGTTGTGCACCTTTCTTGTATCACAGCTAGAGTAGCGGTGATGGAGGTCTTGGTGTAGTGGAAGAAGAGGATGCCTTGCGGTGTCCATGATGAAAGTCGACACTGCGAGAAAAGTTAGTTCGTGCCAATGCTTGTCGATCACGCACTTCCGTCCAGCTTTACAAGCAAGATGGAATAAGCAGTGATATTAGTATACTCATACTCTAGAATGGTGCGAATCTCTCTATTTAATCCACCTATAAAGCGTGCAAGCATAGCTTCATTCTTCCCAACAATACCACATCTAATCATGGCGGTTTGTAATTCGATAATATTCTTCTCTGAAATTTTTCCTTGTCTTAAGCGCTGCAATTTTGAAGCAATTCACGTTGATAATATGGTGGAACCCAGCAGATGCGCATAGCAGTTTTCAAAGCAGCACAAGTAGTTGGAATAGGATATAATCTACAATGTTCAGACCACCATACACAAGCAAAACTAGTGAAAGCACAAACAGCATCAGCAACCCGTTTCTCCTCGGGATATTGTAAACATGTAAAAGCGTTGTTCAGTTTCTAACTACCAAGTAAGATATATATCAGGAACATATCTACCCTCAAATGGTGGAATATTCAATTTCGGTTTGAATATGGTCATTATCTACGTACACTGAGGTGGTAGTGCAGGCCTACCATTGCGAATATATACGAGGTCGACTGCTTTGGTGGTGGTCTTTGGTGGTGCGCGTAGTTCGATTTTGATCAACCTCATCCTCATAATATTCCTCCACCTCTGCGATATGGCAGACTCTGAAGCGGCAACAATGATGGCAATGACACCGAATTTTGTCTGGCTCAATAGAAACTGTTGTGCTCGTCCATCTTGATTCGGAAGAGGCGTTGTTGTAGTTGTTGTTGTTGTTGCGAGAGGTGCGATAGGTGCAGCCGGCGGTGGTTGTGGAAAGCAGCGAGCAATTCATTAAACTTGCTATCAAGCTTTGTTTGAATATCTTCTCAATGCCATCTATCTTCTCCATGGCCTCGTCAAATCTGTTTAGCACATCTTTTTGTCTACTCATCATTTGCTGAAATTTATCATGTAGCTGTTTGTTCGTCGAGTTCTCCCAATCAGTCTCATCGACGTGGTCCTACCATGGTTAGCGACAAATAGAAACACACAAGAATATGATCCTCTGAGACTACTAAGAAGTGGTGATGGTGTATCACAAACCCGTCAAGCAAATCTCAAATTCTTACAGTTCTTACCTGCGGCGGTGGTGATTGGCAACCGTTGTAGTCAAAACTCTCAAAGCTTGGATAGAGTGATTACCGGGGAGAGTCAAGCATACGGCGTAAATGTATGTGGAGTTGGGAAGGCTTATAATATGGTAGCAAAAAGATTGACAATAATCAATTCGAGAGATGCAAAGTTGAATAAGCGCTCAGCAGCGAGTCTTGTGCTGGTCCTAGGCTGAGGCGTGTTAGAGGCGAGCCTAGAACACTAACAAAATCACGGCGTGTACGTAATCAAGGAGGAGCACACTCTGAATTTCTTTTTTCTCTTTTTTTCAGTTTTTTTTTGCACTTTTTCCTCTTTTTTTGCTCATAACAATTTTTTTGAAAAAAGTGTACAAATGGTCTAAAACGCCTGGCAATTTTCGGACTTAGTTTTTTGAAGCTGGAACTATTTTTCTTCTGCGGGTTGCATGACAATTCGGAGTCCTACTCATCACGACTCGAACAACATAAATTCAACAAAGCAAAATCTGAAAAAGACTATGCAAAGGCTCGGTGGTTGAGATATGATGACCTAACCTAATTTTTTTGTGGCTTTCTCGTGAATTTGTAGGTATGAAGAATAGACTCGATCTAAACTACGAAAAACTATAAAATCTCACCGAGCAACACGGAAATCGATACCACTTGATAGAGACAAAAGCGTCCCATCTTCGATGAGATGATGGATATCGCTTTGGTGGAAGTCGACTTTGTGATCCGACTCTGAGCGTGCGAGGGCGTCGCACCTTAACAATCGCTAAACCAACTCCGAGAGGTTATTGACCACGCCGAACACGATCAACTTGACCACGAGTGCATTTTCTGCGAGCAAACAAAGAACAAGCAAAAGCTGAGATTGCAATCTGGATATTGCGAATATAAGATGAAAGCTTTATTGATCAAGGTGGGGTTCTGCGGCGCCTTTATGCAGTCGTTGAACACAAGCGAAATCTGTGAAGTTGCAGCTATGGCGAACTTTTAATCTAAACAAAACCCAAAGTCTAAGCGGTGCCCTAAGGGCTGTATATATGGAGGAAGAGGGAATTTCGTGGCCCTTGGTGGAGGGTCCAAAAGCAACCCTATCTCTTGTTTCCCACACATACGGACTCTAAAAATAGCCTATACTTATGTATTTCGAAATTACATGGGCCTGGCCCAATAATAAGGTAATGCAGCAACTAGAATAGCCTCGGGACGAAATTTATGAAGTGGCATCTTGTATATTTCGTCCAAGGCTTCATGCACCCATTATGGTGGCTTCAAAGTCTGAAATCATCACTTGTAACTCCGTTCTTGTTCCCCTTAGCATGCCATCATCTCCATGCTTGTTAGGTGCTCCAATGTCCATCCTTCTCCAAGCTAGGCCCTTCATTTGCAAACAAAACAAATGTATCCAATTTAGGCAGACATCCTATTCTCATGAACATTAGAATCATTACCAAGAAAGCGAAAGTACACGATAATTTAATTGGCGGGCGTTCTCTAGTAATTGGTCCGATATATATAGCGATGAGGGCTGTGGGTGTAACAATGGTATTGATGTCCTCGTCAACTTGACTTCAAAATATTTGGTTTGCAGACCATCAAAGATCAACATGTGCATGATGTTGATTTTAAAGATGTATTACAAAATTGTAAAGAAGGAGAACATGGAACAAGTTAAATGCGTTAATGATGGATTTGTGTTTCGTGCTAACAAGCCATGCATTCAGCTAGCTCTATTAGTCTTTTGTTGTTGCGGGGAGGCGCATGGAGAGGATTAATGGGACACTTTGGTGTGAAGAAGGCGGAGGGCGTACTTGCTACACATTTCTTTTGGCCAAAGATGAGGCCAGGATGTTGGCGTTTTATTGCTCATTGCACTACATGTCAAAAAGCTAAGTCACGACTCAATCCTCATGGTTTATATATGCCTTTACTGTACCTAGTGTTCCTTGGAGGATATATCTATGGACTTTGTTTCAGGTTTACCTCGAACAAAGAAGGGAGGATAGCATATTTGTTGCAGCTGGATAGATTCTCGAAAATGGCACACTTTATACCATGTCATAAGCGATGATCGATTAATGTTGCTGATTTGTTCTTTCGTGAAATTATTCGCTTGCATGGTGTGCCCAATACTATTGTTTCAGATCGTGATACTAAATTTCTTAGCCACTTTTGGCGATGTTTATGGGCTAAATTAGGGACTAAACTGCTTTTTAGTACTACTTGTCACCCCCAAACTGATGGATAAACTGAAGTAGTCAATAGAACATTGTCTACTATGCTTAGGGATGTTTTGAAGAATAATAAGAAAATGTGGGAAGAATGCTTGCCTCATATCGAATTTGTTTATAATCGTTCATTCCATTCTACTACTAAGATTTGCCCTTTTGAAATTGTGTATGGTTTCCTACCTCGTGCACCTATTGATTTGTTGCCTCTTCCATCTTCGGAGAAAGTTAATTTTGATGCTAAAGAACGTGCTGAATTGATTTGAAAAATGCATGAGTTAACTAAGGAAAACATTGGCGTATAAATGCTAAATATAAACTTCTTTGGAGATAAGGGTAGAAAACATGTTGTGTTTGCGTGGAGATCTTGTTTGGTTACATTTGCGTGAGGATAGATTTCCTAATTTGTGCAAATCAAAGCTAATGCCACGTGTTGATGGTCCCTTTAAGGTGTTGGAGAAAATAAATGATAATGCATATAAACTTGAGCTGCCTCTGATTTTGGGGTTAGTCCACTTTTAATATTGCAGATTTGAAGCCTTATTTGGGCGAGGAAGATGAACTTCCGTCGGGGCGACTTCATTTCAAGAAGTGGAGGATGATGAGGACATCAATACCATTGTTACACCCAGCCCTTTGCTATACATCTTGGACCAATTACTAGAACTCACACCGCCAACTAAATTACGGGTACTTCTTGGTAATGATTCTAATATTCATGAGAATAGGATCTTTGCCTAAATTGGATACCTTTGTTTTGCTTACAAATGAAGGGCCTAGCTTGGAGAAGGATGAGCATTGGAGCAAGAACAAGCATGGAGATGATGGCATGCGCAAAGGGAACAAACGGAGTTACAAGTGATGATTTCAGGACTTTGAAGCCAACATAATGGGTGCATGAAGCCTTGGACGAAATATACAAGATGCCACTTCATAACTTTCGTCCGAGGCTATTCTAGGTCTTGCGTCACCTTATTATTATGCAAGCCCAATGTAATTTCGAAATACAAAAGAATAGGCTATTTTTAGAGTCCGTATGTGTGGGGAAACAAGAGATAGGGTTGATTTCGGACCCCTCCACCAAGGGCCACGAAATTCCCCCCTCTTCCTCCATATATATAGCCCTCAGGGCATCGTTTAGACTTTGGGTTTCGTTTAGATTAAAGTTAGCCATAGCTGCAACCGTGTGCCGTTTGTGTTCAGCGACCGGACAAAGGCGTCCAGAACCCCACCTTGATCAATAAAGCTTTCATCTTATATTCGCAATTTCAGTTGCAATCTCAGTTTCTTGCTTGTTGTTCGTTTCCTCGCGAGAAGCAGACCCTCGTGGTGAGGTTGATCGTGTTCTGGCGTGGTCAATAACCTCTCGGAGTTGGTTTAGCAAGCTAAGGCGCGACGTCCTCGCTGCGTTAAATAGTCGGATCGTCAATTCCACCAAAGCGATATCCATAATCTCATCGAAGGCAGGACACCTTTGGCTCTATCACCTTTGGTTCTTGGCTTCCCGTGCATGAGTTCTGACATGCCATCCGTGAAAACAAGGAGAATAAGGCATATAGCCGTTGGATTTTGTTCAATTCTGGCCAAATGAGATTGCGGATCATAGAGCATCTGCGAGAAAGATGCGTTTGTCCCTACGAGGGCTACAATCTATAAGCCACATAATCTCTCGAATTTCCTTAAAAAGGAAGTGTCGATGGGTTCAAAACTTGTGCGAAGAACAACGGCGAATGGTGTTCTTTGACTTTCGAGGCCAAAAGTCACCTTAAGGCTGAATTGAGGTACTCGGGCCTCTGGCACAAGCAGGGAGTATTTTTTTGTTCAAATGCTCGCCGCGAGCAGTTTGAGTACTTATGGGTCCGACACGGACTTCGAATGAAAAAATTATGACCGTTTTAGTGAACATTTGTCCATTTTATGGCAGTCCTTGAAAGTACTTCATTTTCTCATGCGATTTTTGCCTGATTGCTCCCAAATATTCTTGTCCTCTATAGTGGAGATATCGTTTCCACATATATATTGATCGATGCAGGGAATGCCCTTTTGTTCTTGGCTTTCCGCATATAGTCCTGACATGCCATCCGTGAAAACAAGGAGAATAAGGCATATAGCCGCTGAATTTTCTTAAATTCTGACCAAATGAGATTGCGGATCATAGAGCATCTGCGAAGATACGTTTGTCCCTACCGGGGCTAATGTCTATAAGTAACATAATCTCTCGAATTTCCTTCAAAGGAAGTCCCAATGGGTTGAAACTTGTCTAAAAACAGCAGCGAATGATGTTCTTGAAAGTACTTGAAAGTACTTCATTTTCTCGTCGCTTTTGCTGCTGGCCCCAAAATTTCTTGTCCCTATAAACAAGATATCGTTTCCACATATATATTAACCGATGCGGGAATGCCCTTTTGTTCTTGGCTTTCGCGCATGAGTTACAACATGCCATCCGTCGAAAACAAGGAGAATAAGGCATATAGCCTTGGATTTTCTTCAATTCTGACCAAATGAGATTGCGGATCATAGAGCACTGCGAGAAAGGTATGTTTGTCCGTGCCAGGGGGGCTAATGTCTATAAGCAACATAATCTCTTGAATTTCTTTCAAAGGGATGTGCCGATGGGTTCAGAAACTTGTTTGAAAAACAGAGACGAACGATGTTCTTTGACTTTTAGGGCCAAATGTCACCTTAAGGCTGAATTTGAGGGTACTCTGGGCCTCCAGGCACAAGCGGGGAGTATTTTTTGGATTCGCATGCTCGCCGCGAGCAGTTTGAGTTTTTATGGGTCCGACACGGACTCCGAATGACAAAATTATGACCGTTTTAGTGAACATCTGTCCATTCTCTGGCAGTCCTTGAAAGTACTTCATTTTCTCGTGCAATTTTTGCCTGACTGCTCCCAAAATTTCTTGTCCTCTATAGTGGAGATATCATTTCCACATATATATTGATCGATGCCACGAATGCCCTTTTGTTCTTGGCTTTCACGCGCATGAGTTAAAGCATGCCATCCGGCAAAAACAAGGAGAATAAGGCATATAGCCGCTGGATTTTCTTCAATTTACGGCCAAATGAGATTGCCCGGATCATAGAGCATCTGCAGAAAGGTATGTTTGTCCCTACCAGGGGGGCTAATGTCAATAAGCAACATAATCTCTTGAATTTCCTTCAAAGGAAGTCCCAATGGGTTGAAACTTGTCAAAACAGTGGCGAATGATGTTTTTGCCACAAGGCCAAAAGTCACTGCTTAAGGCCGTATTTCATGGTACTCCGGGCCTCTGGCATAAGCGAGTATTTTCTGGATTCATACGCTTCTTGTGAGTAGTTTGAGTACTTGTGGGTTAAACCACGGACTCGAATGACAAAATTATGACCGTTTTGTGAACATCTCTCCATTCTATGGCAGTCCTTGAAAGTACTTCATTTTCCGTGCGCTTTTTCCTAACGCCACCAAATTTCTTGTCCTCTATAGAGGAGATATAATTTCCACATATATATTGACCGATGCAGGAATGCCCTTTTGTTCTTGGCTTTCATGCGCATGAGTTCTGACATGCCATCCGTGAAAACAAGGAGAATAAGTCATATAGCATTTGGATTTCTTCAATTCTGGCCAAATGAGATTACTGGATCATATAGCATCTGCGAGAAAGATACGTTTGTCCCTACTAGGGGCTAATGTCTATAAGCAACATAATCTCCGAATTTCCTTCAAAGGAAGTGCCAATGGGTTGAAACTTGTCGAAAAATAGAGGCGACGATGCTCTTTGACTTTCGGGGCCAAAGTCTGCTTAAGGCTGAATTTGAGGTACTCGGGCCTCTGGCACAAGCGGGGAGTATTTTATGGATTGGATGCTACTTGAGCAGTTTGAGTACTTATGGGTCCGACATGGACTCTGAATGACAAAATTATGACCCTTTTAGTGAACATCTATCCAACCTATGGCAATCCTTGAAAGTACTTCATTTTCTCGTGCGATTTTTGTCTGACTGCTCCCAAAGTTTCTTGTCCTCTATAGTGAAGATATCGTTTCCACATATATATTAACCGATGCCATTAATTCCCTTTTGTTCTTGGCTTTCACGCGCATGAGTTACAACATGCCATCCATCGAAAACAAGGAGAATAAGGCATATAGCCGCTGGATTTTCTTCAATTCTGGCCAAATGAGATTGCCGGATCATAGAGCATCTGCGAGAAAGATGCGTTTGTCCCTTCAAGGGGCTAATGTCTATAAACAACATAATCTCTTGAATTTCTTTCAAAAGGATGTGCCAATGGGTTGAAACTTATGCGAAAAAGCAGAGCGAACGATGTTCTTTGACTTTCAGGGCCAAAAGTCCTGCTTGAGGCCGTATTTGAGGGTACTCCGGGCCTCCTGGCCCAAGCGGGGAGTATTTTCTGGATTCGCACGTTCGGCGCGAGCAGTTTGAGTACTTGTGGGTCCAACACGGACTCCGAATGACAAAATTATGACCGTTTTAGTGAACATATGTCCATTCTATGGCAGTCCTTGAAAGTACTTCAGTTTCCCGTGCGCTTTTGGCCTAACCGCCCCAAAATTTCATGTCCTCTATAGTGGAGATATTGTTTCCACATATATATTGATCGATGCCACGAATGCCCTTTTCTTCTTGTGATGAGGACATCAATACCATCGTTACACCCACAGCCCCTACTGTTACATATACCGAACCAATTACTAGAGCTCGCGCACACCAATTAAATTACCAGTTACTTTCGTTTCTTGGTAATGATTCTAATGTTCATGAGAATATGATGCTGCCTAAATTGGATACATTTGTTTTGCTTACAAATGAAGGGCCTAGCTTGGAGAAGGATGAACATTGGAGCAAGAACATGCATGGAGTTGATAGCATGCATGAGGGATCAAACGGAGTTACAAGTGATGATTTCAGGACTTGAAGCCACCATAAGGAGTGCATGAAGCCTTGGACAGAAATATACAAGATGCCACTTCATAATATTCGTCCATAGGCTATTCTAGTCTTCGTCACCTTATTATTGGGCCAGAGCCCATGTAATTTCGAAATACTTAAGTATAGGCTATTTTTAGAGTCCGTATGTGTGGGGAAACAAGAGTTAGGGTTGGTTTGGACCCCACCCTCAAGGGCCACGAAATTCCTCCTTTTCCCCATATATACAGCCCTTAGGCGTCGTGTGAACCGGGTTTTGTTTAGATTAAAAGTTAGCCATAGCTGCAACCGCGTGCCGTTTGTGTTCACGACCGGACAAAGCGTCCACAGAACCCCACCTTGATCAATAAAGCTTTCATCTTATATTCGCAATATCAGTTGCAATCTCAGTTTCTTGCTTGTTCTTCGTTTGCTCGCGGAAGCAGACCTTCGTGGTCGAGTTGATCGTGCTCGGCGTGGTCAATAACCTCTCGGAGTTGGTTTAGTGATTGCTAAAGTAGCGGCGTCCTCGCGTTAAGTAGTCGGATCGTTAAAGTCGACTTCCACCAAAGCGAAATCCACCATCTCATCGAAAGGCGGGACACCTTTGCCTCTATCAAGTGGTATCAGATTTCCAGGTTGCTCGGTGAGATTTTACAGTTTTTCATAGTTTAGATCGAGTCTGTTCTTCATACCTATAGTCCACGAAAAAGCCAAAAAAAATTAGGGTTAGTTCATCCCATCCGAACCAATCGAGCCTTTGCATAATCTTTTACTGTATTTGCTTTGTTGAATTTGCGGTTGCATCGTCGTGTCAAGTGTACGGTCTCGGCGTCTAGTCTTTTAGAGTTTGAGTTACATTCACGAGGTTGTCACAATTCGCTGCCATATATCACCACCGCATCATCACCGCCAATCCGAATCCATATCGCCACCACATATCCGCCGCCATCCGCCAATCCGAGTTCTGCAACATATATCCGCCACTGTCAAGGTTCCACGAGTTCATCTCCGCCACGGTCCGAGTTCCACAGTTCATCTCCGCCACCGGTCCTAGTCGAGTCCGATAATTGTTGCATTGTTCTCGATTTCGAGATCACGCGATACTCGAGTCGTGACAGAGAAGGACTCCGAACTTCCGAGCCATCCATGAGAAGAAAAATAGTTCGGCTTAAAAAAACTAAGTGCGGAAAATTCGGCTAGGCAGTTTTAGACCATTTGTAGACTTTTGAAAAAAAATTGTTGCGAAGCAAAAAAGAGGAAAAAAAGTTCAAAAGAAAAGTGAAAAAAAAAAAAAAATTCAGTGTGTGCTCCTCCCTTGTTTACGTGCGGCGCCGTGATTTTGTTAGTGTTCTGGGCTCGCGTCTCTAGCGCGGTCTAGCCTAGGACCAACCTTATCTGCACCGTCCTTGGCGTTTATTCAACTTTGCATCTCTGAATTGATTATTGCTGATCCTTTTTGCTACCATATTATAAGCCTTCAGCTCCACATACATCTCGTCGTGCGTTTGACTTTCCACAGCAATCGCTCTATCCAAGCTTTTGAGAGTTTTGATTACAACGGTTGCCGATCACCGCTTTCTTCTTTGGGTAAGTGGTAAGAATTTGAGATTTGCTTGCGGTTGTGACACCACCACCACCTCTTGTTAGTAGTCTGTAGGATCATATTCTTGTGTGTTTTATTGCTTTGCTAACCATGGCGGGATCACGGTAGGCCGAGGTATTTGGGAGAACTGACGAACAAACAGCTACATGATAAATTTGAGCAAATGATGAGTGGACAGGTGCAAGATGTGCTAAACAGATTTGTGAGGCCATGGAGAAGATAGATGGCATTGAGAAGGCGTTTGAAACAAAGCTTGATAGCAAGTTTGATGAATTGCTCGTGCGTTTTCCACAACCACGCCGGCTGCACCTATCGCACCTCTGCAGCGACAACAACTCGCCCCTTCGAATCGGTATGGGCCGAGCTCGGCGTGTTCCTATTGAGCGAGGACAAAATTCTGGTGCAGCTGCTCTGCTGTTGGTGCTTCTTTGGCTCCTGCTCTGCTGCTGCTTTGGTACAGAGGAGGATGATGATTATGTGGGTGATTACGAGGATGAGGTTGATCAACATCATTTTCGTGCAACCACCAGCACCACAACCACCGAATTCGTCCACATGCAAATAATGGCAATGTTAGGGCTCCCCTCAGTGCGAGATCATGACCATCTCCTAAACTGAAATTGAATATTCCACCATTTGAGGTAGATATGTTCACGATATATATCTTACATGGGAGTTAGAAGCTGAACAACGATTTACATGTTCACAATATCACGAGGAGAGGCGTGTCCCCTCATTGTTTGTGCTTTCACTAGCTTTGCATGTGTTTGGTGGTCGAACATTGTAGATTATATCTGTTCCGGCTACTTGGGCTGCTTTGAAAACTGCTATGCGTGCTCGTTGGGTTCCACCATACTATCAGCGTGAATTACTTCAAAAATTGCAGCGCTTAAGACAAGGAAAAAATTCTGTAGAAGAATATTATCGGGAATTACAAAGCGGCTTGATTAGATGTGGTATTGTTGAGGAGAATGAAGCTATGCTTGCGTTTTACGGGTGGATTAAATAGAGATTCAGACCATTCTAGACTATAAGGATTATAATAATATCACTCGTTTATTCCATCTTGCTAGTAAAAGCTGAGCGTGAAGTCACGAGGATCGGCGGGCATTGGCGGCGCACTAACTTTTTTTGCTGGTCGACCTTCATCATGGACACCACGTGCATCATCTACTTCCTTTGCACCATAACCTCCTTGGTGCCACCTCCACCGTGATACAAGAAAGCGAGGCACAACCACCACTATCGCCAAGAGCACACGGGCCTGCCTGAGTTCTTCTTCTTCCATGGCGTCAGCAGGGCACACAAGTGATATTATTTGTAAATCGTTGTAAGGGAAGAGGACATTTTGCGAGAGAATGCAAATCTCAGCGTGTGATGATTACTCTTGAGGATGGTGGGTATGAGTGCGCTAGTGACTATGATGAGGAGACTTTGGCCCTTATTACACATGAGGAACACGGTGGAGATGATTCTGATCATGAGACACAATACATGGCTGCTAAAGATGCTGACAGGTATGAATGTTTAGTTGCTCAACGTGTTTTGAGTGTGCAGGTTACACAAGCTGAGCAAAATCAGAGGCATAATTTGTTCCATACAAAGGGTGTTGTGAAGGAACGTTCTATTCGCGTCATCATAGATGATGAGGACATCAATACCATTGTTACACCCACAACCCCTGCTGCTATACATACTGGACCAATTACTAGAGCTCGCGCACGCCAACTAAATTACCAGGTACTTTCGTTTCTTGGTAATGATTCTAATGTTCATGAGAATATGATGCTGCCTAAATTGGATACATTTGTTTTGCTTACAAATGAAGGGACTAGCTTGGAGAAGGATGAACATTGGAGCAAGAACACACATGGAGTTGATGGCATGCGCAAGGAGATCAAACGGAGTTACAAGTGATGATTTCAGGACTTTGAAGCCACCATAAGGAGTGCATGAAGCCTTGGACGAAATATACAAGATGCCACTTCATAATATTCGTCCGGAGGCTATTCTAGGTCTTCGTCACCTTATTATTAGGCCAGGCCCATGTAATTTTGAAATACATTAGTATAGGCTATTTTTAGAGTCCGTATGTGTGGGGAAACAAGAGATAGGGTTAGTTTGGACCCCTCCACCAAGGGCCACGAAATTCACCCCTCTTCCTCCATATATACAGCCCTTAGGGCACCGTTTAGACTTAGGTTTTGTTTAGATTAAAAGTTACGCCATAGCTGCAACGGCGTGCCGTTTGTGTTCAACGACCGGACAAAGCGTCACAGAACCCCACCTTGATCAATAAAGCTTTCATCTTATATTCGCAATATCAGTTGCAATCTCGGTTTCTTGCTTGTTCTTCGTTTGCTCGCGAAATAGACCCTCGTGGTCGAGGTTGATCGTGCTCGGCGTGGTCAATAACCTCTCGGAGTTGGTTTAGCGATTGCTAAAGTAGCGGCGTCCTCGCTGCGTTCGTGGTCGGATCGTCAAAGTCGACTTCCACCAAAGCGAAATCCACCATCTCATCGAAGGCGGGACACCTCTGCCTCTATCAAGTGGTATCAGATTTCCGGGTTGCTCGGTGAGATTTCTGATTTCGTAGTTTAGATTGAGTCATTCTTCATACCTATAGTCCACGAAAAAGCCAAAAAAAATTAGGGTTAGTTCATCCCGTCCGAACCAATCGAGCCTTTGCATAATCTTTTACATGTATTTGCTTTGTTGAATTTGCGGTTGCATCGTCGTGTCAAGTTCTCTGGTCTTAGCGTCTAGTCTTTAGAGTTTGAGTTACATTCACGAGGTTGTCACGTCGCCGCTGCCATATACCACCACCATATTCACGCCAATCCGAATCCATATCGCCACCACATATCCGCGCCATCCGCCCATCAAGAGTCCACCGCAACATATATCCGCCACCGGTCCGAGTTCCACAGATTCATCTCCGCCACGGTCAGAGTTCCACGATTCATCTCGCCACCGGTCAGAGTTCCACAGATTCATCTCGCCACCGGTCCTAGTCCGAGTCGATAATTGTTGCATTGTTCTCGATTTCCGGATCACGCGCTACTCCAGTCGTGACGAGGAGGACTCCCCAACTTCAAGCCATCCGCGAGAAGAAAAATAGTTCGATGTCAAAAAAAAAAACTAAGTGGGAAAATTCGGCTAGGCGGTTTTTAGACCATTTGTAGACTTTTAGAAAAAAATTTGTTGCGGAGCAAAAAAAAAAAAAAAGAGGAAAAAAGTGCAAAAAAAGGAAAAAAAGAAAAAAATTCAGTGTGCTCCTCCCTTGTTTACGTGCTGTGCCGTGATTTTGTTAGTGTTCTAGGCTCGCGTCTCTAGCACGGTCTAGCCTAGGACCAGCCTGATCTACGTCGTTGGCGTTTATTCAACTTTGCATCTCTGAATTGATTATTCTTGACCTTTTGCTACCATATTATAAGCCTTCCAGCTCCACATACATCTCGTCGTGCGTTTGATTCTCCACAGTATTAGCTATATCCAAGCTTTGAGAGTTTTGACTACAGCGGTTTGCCGATCACCCTTTCTTCTTTGGGTAGGCTGGTAGAATTTGAGATTTGCTTGCGGTTGTGGTATCCACCACACCACCACCACCACTTCCTAGTAGTCTGTAGGATCATATTCTTGTGTGTTTCTATTCTGCTAACCATGGCGGGACCACAAGCCGGCGAGGCTGATTGGGAGAACTGACGAACAACGGCTACATGATAAGTTTCAGCAAATGATGATTGGACGGTGCAAGGCGTGATAAACAGATTTGCGAGGCCATGGAGAAGATAGATGGCATTGAGAAGGCGTTTGAAACAAAGCTTGATAGCAAGTTTGATGAATTGCTCGCGTTTTCCACAACCACCTTTGCTGCACCTATCGCACCTCTGCAGCGACAACAACTCGCCCCTTCGAATCGGTATGGGCCAGGCTCGGCGTGTTCCTCTTGAGCGAGGACAAAATTCTGGTGCGCTGCTACTCTGTTGGTGCTTCTTTGGCTCACCGCTCTGCTGCTGCTTTGGTACCGGGAGGATGATTATGTAGGAGATTACGAGGAGGAGGTTGATCAACATCAGAACTCGTGCAACCACCAGCACCACAACCACCAGGTCGTCCACATGCAAATAATGGCAATGCTAGGGCTCCCCTCAGTGCGAGATCATGACCATCTCCCTAAACTGAAATTGAATATTCCACCATTTGAGGGTAGATATGTTCACGATATATATCTTACTTGGGAGTTAAGCTGAACAACGATTTACATGTTTACAATATCACGAGGAGAGGCGTGTTCTGCTGCTGTTTGTTCTTTCACTAGCTTTGCATGTGTTTGGTGGTCGAACATTGTAGATTATATCTGTTCGGCTACTTGGGCTGCTTTGAAAACTGCTATGCGTACTCGTTGGGTTCCACCATATTATCAGCGTGAATTACTTCAAAAATTGCAGCGCTTAAGACAAGGAAAAAATTCTGTAGAAGAATATTATCGGGAATTACAAAGCTGGCTTGATTAGATGTGGTATTGTTGAGGAGAATGAAGCTATGCTTGCGTTTTACGGGTGGATTAAATAGAGATTCAGACCATTCTAGACTATAAGGATTATAATAATATCACTCGTTTATTCCATCTTGCTTGTAAAAGCTGAGCGTGAAGTCTTGAGGATCGGAGGCATTGGCGGCGCACTAACTTTTCTGCAGGTCGACCGTCATCATGGACACCCACGCATCATCTACTTCCTTTGCACCATCACCTCCTTGGTGCCACCTCCAACCGTGATACAAGCGAGGCACAACCACCACTATCGCCAAGAGCACACTGCTGGCCTGCCTGAGCTCTTCTTCTTCCATGGCGTCAGCAGGGCACACAAGTGATATTATTTGTCGTCGTTGTAAGGGAAGAGGACATTTTCTTGAAGAATGCAAATCTCAGCGTGTGATGATTGCTCTTGAGGATGGTGGGTATGAGTCCGCTAGTGACTATGATGAGAGACTTTGGCTCTTATCACACATGAGGAACACGGTGGAGATGATTACGATCATGAGACACAATACATGGCTCTTTGAAGATCTTGTGGTATGAATGTTTAGTTGCTCAGCGTGTTTTGAGTGTGCAGGTTACACAAGTGAGCAAAATCGGAGGCATAATTTGTTCCATACAAAGGGAGTTGTGAAGGAGCGTTCTATTAGCGTCATCATAGATGGAGGGAGCTGCAACAACAGCTAGCATGGAGATGGTGGAAGCTATCTCTCACCACAAGACCACATCCACATCCTTACTACATCCAATGGTTCAACAACAGCGGCAAGGTTAAGGTAACACGTCTTTGTTAGTGTGCATTTAGTATCTCTACATATGCTGATTATGTTGATTGTGATGTGGTACCTATGCAACATGTTCCTTATTACTTGGTAGACCATGGCAATTTGATAAAATTCTGTACACCATGGTAGAAACAATCGGTATACTCTTGTTCATAAGGATAAAAATATTACTTTGCTTCCTATGACTCCGAGTCCATTTTGAAAGATGATATTAATAGAGCTAATAAAGCAAAACAGGAGAAAAATAAGAGTGAAAATCAGATTGTGGCAAAAGAATTTGAGCGACACATGAAGCCTAATAGTAAACCATCTAGTGTTGTTTACGAAATTAAATTGAAAAGTGCATGTTTACTTGCCACTAAATCGATATTGATGAGCTAGATTTTAGCAAATCTGTTTGCTATGCTTTTGTGTGCAAAGAGGCATTATTTTCATTAGAGGCGTGCCTTCCTCTTTGCCCCCTTTGTCACTAACATTTTGCGGGGAGTTTTGGCGTCTTTCCACAAGGCGTGCCACGAGGATTACCACCTATTCGAGGATTGAGCATCAAATTGACTTAATTCGGTGCATCATTACCAACCGTGCACCATACCGTACCAATCCGGAGGAGATGAAGGAGATTATCGTCAAATACGAGGAGCTGCTCGACAAAGGTTATATCTGCGAATCCCTTAGTCCTTGTCTGTTCCTATTATTCTAGTGCGAAAAAGGATGGTACGTCACGTATGTGTGTTGATTGTAGAGGCATCAATAATATTACTATTAGTTATCGTCACCCTATTCCTAGGCTAGATGATATGCTTGATGAATTGAGTGGCTCTACAATATTCTCCAAAGTTGATTTGCGTAGTGGATACCATCAAATTCGTATGAAATTGGGAGATGAATGGAAAACAGCATTTAAAACTAAGTTTGGATTATATGAGTGGTTAGTCATGCCTTTTGGGTTAACTAATGCACCTAGTACTTTCATGAGATTAATGAGCGAAGTTTCGTGCTTTCATTGGACGATTTGTGGTAGTTTATTTTGATGATATCTGATTTATAGCAAATCTTTGGAAGAACATTTGGAACATTCGTGCTGTTTTTAATGCTCTCGTGATGCGTTTGTTTGGTAACCTTGGGAAGTGCACCTTTTGCACCGACCGAGTATCTTTTCTTGGCTATGTTGTTACTCCACGGGAATTGAAGTTGATAAAGCCAAGATTGAAGCTATTGAGAGTTGGCGCAGCCCAGCAGTCACACAAGTGAGGAGTTTCCTTGGCCTCGCTGGTTTCTATAGGCGTTTTGTGAGAGATTTCAGCACCATTGCTGCACCTCTCAACGAGCTTACAAAGAAGGATGTGCCTTTTGTTTGGGGTACCGCACGGAAGAAGCCTTCACGGTATTGAAAGCTAAGTTGACACATGCTCCTTTACTCCAACTTCACGATTTTAATAAGACTTTTGAGCTTGAATGTGATGCTAGTGGAATTGGATTAGGAGGTGTGTTATTACAAGATGGCAAACTGTTGCATACTTTTACGAAAAATTGAGTGGGCCTAGTCTGAATTACTCTACTTATGATAAAGAATTATATGCTCTTGTTAGGACTTTAGAAACATGGCAACATTATTTATGGCCCAAAGAATTTGTTATACATTCGATCATGAATCTTTGAAACATATTAAAAGTCAAGCTAAACTGAATCGTAGACATGCTAAATGGGTTGAATTCATTGAGACTTTCCCTTATGTCATTAAACACAAGAAGGGTAAAGAAAATGTTATTCTTGATGCATTGTCTAAATCGCTATACTATGCTTTCACAACTTGACTTCAAAATATTTGGTTTGGAGACCATCAAAGATCAATATGTGCATGATGCTGATTTTAAAGATGTATTGCAGAATTGTAAAGAAGGAAGAACATGGAACAAGTTTGTCGTTAATGATGGATTTGTGTTCGTGCTAACAAGCTATGCATTCAGCTAGCTCCGTTCGTCTTTTGTTGTTGCGGGGAGGCGCATGGAGGAGGACTAATGGGACACTTTGGCGTGAAGAAGGCGGAGGACATACTTGCTACACATTTCTTTTGGCCAAGATGAGGCGGGATGTTGAGCGTTTTATTGCTCATTTGCACTACATGTCAAAAAGCTAAGTCACGACTCAATCCTCATGGTTTATATATGCCTTTGCTGTACCTAGTGTTCCTTGGGAGGATATATCTATGGACTTTGTTTTAGGTTTACCTAGAACAAAGAAGGGAGGATAACATATTTGTTGTCGTGGATAGATTCTCGAAAATGGCACACTTTATACCATGTCATAAAAGCGATGATCTTTGTCAATGTTGCTGATTTGTTCTTTCATTGAAATTATTAAGCTTGCATGGTGTGCCAAATACTATTGTTTCAGATCGTGATACTAAATTTCTTAGCCACTTTTGGAGATGTTTATGGGCTAAGTTGGGGACTAAGCTGCTTTTTAGTACTACTTGTCACCCCCAATGATGGACAAACTGAAGTAGTCAATAGAACATTGTCTACTATGCTTAGGGCTATTCTAAAGAAAAATAAGAAAATGTGGGAGGAATGCTTGCCTCATATTGAATTTGCTTATAATCGTTCATTGCATTCTACTACTAAGATGTGCCCTTTTGAAGTTGTGTATGGTTTCCTACCTCGTGCACCTATTGATTTGTTGCCTCTTCCATCTTGAGAGAAGGTTAATTTTGATGCTAAAGAGCGTGCTGAGTTGATTTTAAAATGCATGAGTTAACTAAGGAAAACATTGGCGTAATCTCGGTTTCTTGCTTGTTCTTCGTTTGCTCGCGGAAATAGACCCTCGTGGTCGGGTTGATCGTGCTCGGCGTGGTCAATAACCTCTCGGAGTTGGTTTAGCGATTGCTAAAGCGCGGCGTCCTCGCTGCGTTCGTAGTCGGATCGTCAAAGTCGACTTCCACCAAAGCGAAATCCACCATCTCATCGAAGGCGGGACACCTTTGCCTCTATCAAGTGGTATCAGATTTCCGGGTTGCTCGGTGAGATTTTACTGATTTTCGTAGTTTAGATTGAGTCATTCTTCATACCTATAGTCCACGAAAAAGCCAAAAAAAATTAGGGTTAGTTCATCCCGTCCGAACCAATCGAGCCTTTGCATAATCTTTTACGTATTTGCTTTGTTGAATTTGCGGTTGCATCGTCGTGTCAAGTTCTTTGGTCTTAGCGTCTAGTCTTTAGAGTTTGAGTTACATTCACGAGGTTGTCACGTCGCCGCTGCCATATACCACCACCACATATTCACCGCCAATCCGAATCCATATCGCCACCACATATCCGCCGCCATCCGCCCATCCGAGTCCACGCAACATATATCCGCCACCGGTCCGAGTTCCACAGATTCATCTCCGCCACCGATCCGAGTTCCACAGATTCATCTCCGCCACGGTCGAGTTCCACAGTTCATCTCCGCCACGGTCCTAGTCCGAGTCGATAATTGTTGCATTGTTCTCGATTTCCGGATCACGCGCTACTCCGAGTCGTGACGAGAGGACTCCCCAACTTCAAGCCATCCATGAAGAAAAATAGTTCGGTGTCAAAAAAAAAACTAAGTCGGAAAATTCTGGCTAGGCAGTTTTAGACCATTTGTAGACTTTTCGAAAAAAATTTGTTGCGAGCAAAAAAAAAAAAAAAAGAGGAAAAAAAGTGCAAAAAAAAGGAAAAAAAAAGAAAAAAATTCAGAGTGTGCTCCTCCCTTGTTTACGTGCCGCGCCGTGATTTTGTTAGTGTTCTAGGCTCGCGTCTCTAGCACGGTCTAGCCTAGGACCAACCTGATACCGTCGTTGAGCGTTTATTCAACTTTGCATCTCGAATTGATTATTCTTGACCTTTTGCTACCATATTATAAGCCTTCCAGCTCCACATACATCTCGTCGTGCGTTTGATTCTCCACAGTATTCGCTATATCCAAGCTTTGAGAGTTTTGACTACTAGCGGTTGCGATCACCACTTTCTTCTTTGGTAGGCTGGTAAGAATTTGAGATTTGCTTGACGGTTTGTATTGTCCACCACCACCACCACCACTTCCTAGTAGTCTGTAGGATCATATTCTTGTGTGTTTCTATTGCTGCTAACCATGGCAGGACCACAAGCCGATGAGGCTGATTGGGAGAACGACGAACAAACAGCTACATGATAAGTTTCAGCAAATGATGATTGGACAGGTGCAAGGCGTGATAAACAGATTTGGCGAGGCCATGGAGAAGATAGATGGCATTGAGAAGGCGTTTGAAACAAAGCTTGATAGCAAGTTTGATGAATTGCTCGCGTTTTCCACAACCACCGCTGCTGCACCTATCGCACCTCTGCTGCGACAACAACTCGCCCCTTCGAATCGGTATGGGCCAGGCTCGGCGTGTTCCTCTTGAGCGAGGACAAAATTCTGGTGCCGCTGCTACTCTTGTTGGTGCTTCTTTGGCTCCTGCTCTGCTGCTGCTGGTACCGAGGAGGATGATTATGTAGGAGATTACGAGGATGAGGTTGATCAACATCGAACTACGTGCAACCACCAGCACCACAACCACCAGGTCGTCCACATGCAAATAATGGCAATGCTAGGGCTCCCCTCAGTGCGAGATCATGACCATCTCCCTAAACTGAAATTGAATATTCCACCATTTGAGGGTAGATATGTTCTGATATATATCTTACTTGGGAGTTAGAAAGCTGAACAACGATTTACATGTTTACAATATCACGAGGAGAGGCGTGTTCTGCTGCTGTTTGTGCTTTCACTAGCTTTGCATGTGTTTGGTGGTCGAACATTGTAGATTATATCTGTTCCAGCTACTTGGGCTGCTTTGAAAACTGCTATGCGTACTCGTTGGGTTCCACCATATTATCAACGTGAATTACTTCAAAAATTGCAGCGCTTAAGACAAGGAAAAAATTCTGTAGAAGAATATTATCGGGAATTACAAACTGGCTTGATTAGATGTGGTATTGTTGAGGAGAATGAAGCTATGCTTGCACGTTTTACGGGTGGATTAAATAGAGATTCAGACCATTCTAGACTATAAGGATTATAATAATATCACTCGTTTATTCCATCTTGCTTGTAAAGCTGAGCGTGAAGTGAGGATCGGAGGCATTGGCGGCGCACTAACTTTTCTGCAGGTCGACCTTCATCATGGACACCACGTGCATCATCTACTTCCTTTGCACCATCACCTCCTTGGTGCCACCTCCAACCGTGATACAAGCGAGGCACAACCACCACTATCGCCAAGAGCACACTGCCGGGCCTGCCTGAGCTCTTCTTCTTCCATGGCGTCAGCAGGGCACACAAGTGATATTATTTGTCGTCGTTGTAAGGGAAGAGGACATTTTTGAGAGAATGCAAATCTCAGCGTGTGATGATTGCTCACGAGGATGGTGGGTATGAGTCCGCTAGTGACTATGATGAGGAGACTTTGGCTCTTATTACACATGAGGAACACGGTGGAGATGATTCGATCATGAGACACAATACATGGCTCTGAAGATCTTGTGGTATGAATGTTTAGTTGCTCAGCGTGTTTTGAGTGTGCAGGTTACACAAGTGAGCAAAATCAGAGGCATAATTTGTTCCATACAAAGGGAGTTGTGAAGGAGCGTTCTATTAGCGTCATCATAGATGGAGGGAGCTGCAACAACTTGGCTAGCATGGAGATGGTGGAAGCTATCTCTCACCACAAGACCACATCCACATCCTTACTACATCCAATGGTTCAACAACAGCGGCAAGGTTAAGGTAACACGTCTTGTTAGTGTGCATTTTAGTATCTCTACATATCTGATTATGTTGATTGTGATGTGGTACCTATGCAAGCATGTTCCTTATTACTTGGTAGACCATGGCAATTTGATAAAAATTCTGTACACCATGGTAGAAACAATCGGTATACTCTTGTTCATAAGGATAAAAATATTACTTTGCTTCCTATGACTCCGAGTCCATTTTGAAAGATGATATTAATAGAGCTAATAAAGCAAAAGCAGGAGAAAAATAAGAGTGAAAATCAGATTGTGGCAAAAGAATTTGAGCAACACATGAAGCCTAATAATAAACCATCTAGTGTTGTTTCGAAATTAAATTGAAAAGTGCATGTTTACTTGCCACTAAATCTGATATTGATGAGCTAGATTTTAGCAAATCTGTTTGCTATGCTTTTGTGTGCAAAGAGGCATTATTTTCATTCGAGGGCGTGCCTTCCTCTTTGCCCCTGCTGTCACTAACATTTTGCGGGGAGTTATTGGCGTCTTTCCACAAGGCGTGCCACGGGATTACCACCTATTCGAGGATTGAGCATCAAATTGACTTAATTCGGTGCATCATTACCAACCGTGCACCATACCGTACCAATCCGGAGGAGATGAAGGAGATTATCGTCAAGTACAGGAGCTGCTCGACAAAGGTTATATCTGCGAATCCCTTAGTCCTTGTCTTTGTTCCTATTATTCTAGTGCGAAAAAGGATGGTACGTCACGTATGTGTGTTGATTGTAGAGGCATCAATAATATTACTATTAGTTATCGTCACCCTATTCCTAGGCTAGATGATATGCTTGATGAATTGAGTGGCTCTACAATATTCTCCAAAGTTGATTTGCGTAGTGGATACCATCAAATTCGTATGAAATTGGGAGATGAATGGAAAACAGCATTTAAAACTAAGTTTGGATTATATGAGTGGTTAGTCATGCCTTTTGGGTTAACTAATGCACCTAGTACTTTCATGAGATTAATGAGCGAAGTTTTCGTGCTTTCATTGGACGATTTGTGGTAGTTTATTTTGATGATATACTGATTTATAGCAAATCTTTGGAAGAACATTTGGAACATTCGTGCTGTTTTTAATGCTCTCGTGATGCCGTTTGTTTGGTAACCTTGGGAAGTGCACCTTTTGCACCGACCGAGTATCTTTTCTTGGCTATGTTGTTACTCCACGAGGGAATTGAAGTTGATAAAGCCAAGATTGAAGCTATTGAGAGTTGGCGCAGCCCAAAGCGGTCACACAAGTGAGGAGTTTCCTTGGCCTCGCTGGTTTCTATAGGCGTTTTGTGAGAGATTTCAGCACCATTGCTGCACCTCTCAATGAGCTTACAAAGAAGGATGTGCCTTTTGTTTGGGGTACCGCTTACGGAAGAAGCCTTCACGGTATTGAAAGCTAAGTTGACACATGCTCCTTTACTCCAACTTCTGATTTTAATAAGACTTTTGAGCTTGAATGTGATGCTAGTGGAATTGGATTAGGAGGTGTGTTATTACAAGATGGCAAACCTGTTGCATACTTTTACGAAAAATTGAGTGGGCCTAGTCTGAATTACTCTACTTATGATAAAGAATTATATGCTCTTGTTAGGACTTTAGAAACATGGCAACATTATTTATGGCCCAAAGAATTTGTTATACATTCGATCATGAATCTTTGAAACATATTAAAAGTCAAGCTAAACTGAATCGTAGACATGCTAAATGGGTTGAATTCATTGAGACTTTCCCTTATGTCATTAAACACAAGAAGGGTAAAGAAAATGTTATTCTTGATGCATTGTCTAAATCGCTATACTATGCTTTCACAACTTGACTTCAAAATATTTGGTTTGGAGACCATCAAAGATCAATATGTGCATGATGCTGATTTTAAAGATGTATTGCAGAATTGTAAAGAAGGAAGAACATGGAACAAGTTTGTCGTTAATGATGGATTTGTGTTCGTGCTAACAAGCTATGCATTCCAGCTAGCTCCGTTCGTCTTTTGTTGTTGCAGGAGGCGCATGGAGGAGGACTAATGGGACACTTTGGCGTGAAGAAGGCGGAGGACATACTTGCTACACATTTCTTTTGGCCAAAGATGAGGCAGGATGTTGAGCGTTTTATTGCTCATTGCACTACATGTCAAAAAGCTAAGTCACGACTCAATCCTCATGGTTTATATATGCCTTTGCACTGTACCTAGTGTTCCTTGGGAGGATATATCTATGGACTTTGTTTTAGGTTTACCTAGAACAAAGAAGGGAGGATAACATATTTGTTGTCGTGGATAGATTCTCGAAAATGGCACACTTTATACCATGTCATAAAAGCGATGATCTTTGTCAATGTTGCTGATTTGTTCTTTCGTGAAATTATTAAGCTTGCATGGTGTGCCAAATACTATTGTTTCAGATCGTGATACTAAATTTCTTAGCCACTTTTGGAGATGTTTATGGGCTAAGTTGGGGACTAAACTGCTTTTAGTACTACTTGTCACCCCAAACTGATGGACAAACTGAAGTAGTCAATAGAACATTGTCTACTATGCTTAGGGCTGTTCTAAAGAAAAATAAGAAAATGTGGGAGGAATGCTTGCCTCATATTGAATTTGCTTATAATCGTTCATTGCATTCTACTACTAAGATGTGCCCTTTTGAAGTTGTGTATGGTTTCCTACCTCGTGCACCTATTGATTTGTTGCCTCTTCCATCTTGAGAGAAGGTTAATTTTGATGCTAAAGAACGTGCTGAGTTGATTTTAAAAATGCATGAGTTAACTAAGGAAAACATTGGCGTATGAATGCTAAATATAAACTTCTTTGGAGATAAGGGTAGAAAACATGTTGTGTTACTTTTGGAGATCTTGTTTGGTTACATTTGCGTGAGGATAGATTTCTGATTTGCATAAATCAAAGCTAATGCCACGTCTGCTGGTCCCTTTAAGGTGTTGGAGAAAGTAAATGATAATGCATATAAACTTGAGCTGCTGCAGATTTTGGGGTTAGTTCCACTTTTAACATTGCAGATTTGAAGCCATATTTGGGTGAGGAAGATGAACTTCCGTCGAGGGCGACTTCATTTCAAGAAGGGAGGATGATGAGGACATCAATACCATTGTTACACCCACAACCCCTGCTGCTATACATCTTGGACCAATTACTAGAGCTCGCATGCGCCAACTAAATTACCGGTACTTTCGTTTCTTGGTAATGATTCTAATGTTCATGAGAATATGATCTGCCTAAATTGGATACATTTGTTTTGCTTACAAATGAAGGGACTAGCTTGGAGAAGGATGAACATTGGAGCAAGAACACACATGGAGTTGATGGCATGCGCAAGGAGATCAAGAACGGAGTTACAAGTGATGATTTCAGGACTTTGAAGCCACCATAAGGAGTGCATGAAGCCTTGGACGAAATATACAAGATGCCACTTCATAATATTCGTCCGGAGGCTATTCTAGGTGCTTCGTCACCTTATTATTGGGCCAGGCCCATGTAATTTTGAAATACATTAGTATAGGCTATTTTTAGAGTCCGTATGTGTGGGGAAACAAGAGATAGGGTTAGTTTGGACCCCTCCACCAAGGGCCACGAAATTCACCCCTCTTCCTCCATATATACAGCCCTTAGGGCACCGTTTAGACTTGGGTTTTGTTTAGATTAAAAGTTCGCCATAGCTGCAACTTGGCGTGCCGTTTGTGTTCAACGACCGGACAAAGCGTCACAGAACCCCACCTTGATCAATAAAGCTTTCATCTTATATTCGCAATATCCAGATTGCAATCTCAGTTTCTTGCTTGTTCTTCGTTTGCTCGCGGAAATAGACCCTCGTGGTCAGGTTGATCGTGCTCGGCGTGGTCAATAACCTCTCGGAGTTGGTTTAGCGATTGCTAAAGCGCGGCGTCCTCGCACGTTAAGTAGTCGGATCGTCAAAGTCGACTTCCACCAAAGCGAAATCCACCATCTCATCGAAGGCGGGACACCTCTGCCTCTATCAATAGATGGAGGAGCTGCAACAACAGCTAGCATGGAGATGGTGGAGAAGCTATCTCTCACCACAAGACCACATCCACATCCTTGCTACATCCAATGGTTCAACAACAGCGGCAAGGTTAAGGTAACACGTCTTTGTTCGTGTGCATTTTAGTATCTCTACATATGCTGATTATGTTGATTGTGATGTGGTACCTATGCAAGCATGTTCCTTCTTACTTGGTGGACCATGGCAATTTGATAAAATTTCATACACCATGGTAGAAACAATGAGTATACTCTTGTTCATAAGGATAAAAATATTACTTTGCTTCCTATGACTCCTGAGTCCATTTTGAAAGATGATATTAATAGAGCTAATAAAGCAAAACAGGAGAAAAATAAGAGCGAAAATCAGATTGTGGCAAAAGAATTTGAGCAACAAATGAAGCCTAATAATAAACCATCTAGTGTTGCTACGAAACTAAATTGAAAAGTGCATGTTTACTTGCCACCAAAAGATATTGATGAGCTGGATTTTAGCAAATCTGTTTGCTATGCTTTTGTGTGCTAAGAGGCATTATTTTCATTCGAGGGCGTGCCTTACTCTTTGCCTCCTGCTGTCACTAACATTTTGCGGGGAGTTCACGGCGTCTTTCCACAAGGCGTGCCAAGGATTACCACCTATTCGAGGATTGAGCATCAAATTGACTTAATTCGGTGCATCATTACCAACCGTCGCCATACCGTACCAATCCGGAGGAGGCGAAGGAGATTATCGTCAAATACAGGAGCTGCTCGACAAAGGTTGTATCTGCGAATCCCTTAGTCCTTGTGCTGTTCCTATTATTCTAGTGCTAAAAAGGATGGTACATCACGTATGTGTGTTGATTGTAGAGGCATTAATAATATTACTATTAGTTATCGTCACCCTATTCCTAGGCTAGATGATATGCTTGATGAATTGAGTGGCTCTACAATATTCTCCAAAGTTGATTTGCGTAGTGGATACCATCAAATTCGTATGAAATTGGGAGATGAATGGAAAACAGCATTTAAAACTAAGTTTGGTTTATATGAATGGTTAGTCATGCCTTTTGGGTTAACTAATGCACCTAGTACTTTCATGAGACTAATGAGCGAAGTTTTACGTGCTTTCATTGGACGGTTTGTGGTAGTCTATTTTGATGATATCTGATTTATAGAAAATCTTTGGAAGAACATTTGGAACATTTCGTGCTGTTTTTAATGCTCTCGTGATGCACGTTTGTTTGGTAATCTTGGGAAGTGCACCTTTTGCACCGACCGAGTATCTTTCTTGGCTATGTTGTTACTCCACGAGGAATTGAAGTTGATAAAGCCAAGATTGAAGCTATTGAGAGTTGGCGCAGCCCAAAAGCGGTCACACAAGTGAGGAGTTTTCTTGGACTCGCTGGTTTCTATAGGCGTTTTGTGAGAAATTTTAGCATAATTGCTGCACCTCTCAATGAGCTTACAAAGAAGGATGTGCCTTTTGTTTGGGGTACCGCTGGGAAGAAGCCTTCACGATATTGAAAGATAAGTTGACACATGCTCCTTTACTCCAACTTCACGATTTTAATAAGACTTTTGAGCTTGAATGTGATGCTAGTGGAATTGGATTAGGAGGTGTGTTATTACAAGATGGCAAACCTGTTGCATACTTTTACGAAAAATTGAGTGGGCCTAGTCTGAACTATTCTACTTATGATAAAGAATTATATGCTCTTGTTAGGACTTTAGAGACATGGCAACATTATTTATGGCCCAAAGAATTTGTTATACATTACGATCATGAATCTTTGAAACATATTAAAAGTCAAGCTAAACTGAATCGTAGACATGCTAAATGGGTTGAATTCATTGATACTTTCCTTATGTCATTAAACACAAGAAGGGTAAAGAAAATGTTATTCTTGATGCATTGTCTCGTCGTTATACTATGCTTTCACAACTTGACTTTAAAATATTTGGTTTGGAGACCATCAAAGATCAATATGTGCATGATGCTGAATTTAGTGATGTATTGCAGAATTGTAAAGAAGGTAGAACATGGAACAAGTTAAATGTCGTTAATGATGGATTTGTGTTTCGTTCTAACAAGCTATGCATTCCAGCTAGCTCCGTTCGTCTTTTGTTGTGGCGGGGCGCATGGAGGAGGACTAATGGGACACTTTGGCGTGAAGAAGGCGGAGGATATACTTGCTACACATTTCTTTTGGCCAAAGATGAGGCGGGATGTTGAGCATTTTGTTGCTCGCTCCACTACATGTCAAAAAGCTAAGTCACGACTCAATCCTCATGGTTTATATATGCCTTTGCACTGTACCTAGTGTTCCTTGGGAGGATATATCTATGGACTTTGTTTTAGGTTTACCTCGAACAAAGAAGGGAGGATAGCATATTTGTTGTCGTGGATAGATTCTCGAAAATGGCACACTTTATACCATGTCATAAAAGCGATGATCTTTGTTAATGTTGCTGATTTGTTCTTTCGTGAAATTATTCGCTTGCATGGTGTGCCAAATACTATTGTTTCAGATCGTGATACTAAATTTCTTAGCCACTTTTGGAGATGTTTATGGGCTAAGTTGGGGATTAAACTGCTTTATAGTACTACTTGTCACCCCCAAACTGATGGACAAACTGAAGTAGTCAATAGAACATTGTCTACTATGCTTAGGGCTGTTTTGAAGAATAATAAGAAAATGTGGGAAGAATGCTTGCCTCATATTGAATTTGCTTATAATCGTTCATTGCATTCTACTACTAAGATGTGCCCTTTTGAAATTGTGTATGGTTTCCTACCTCGTGCACCTATTAATTTATTGCCTCTTCCATCGTTGGAGAAGGTTAATTTTGATGCTAAAGAACGTTCTGAATTGATTTTAAAAATGCATGAGTTAACTAAGGAAAACATTGAGCGTATCAATGCTAAATATAAACTTGCTGGAGATAAGGGTAGAAAACATGTTGTGTTTGCACGTGGAGATCTTGTTTGGTTACATTTGCATAAAGATAGATTTCCTAATTTGCGCAAATCAAAGCTAATGCCACGTGCTGATGGTCCTTTTAAGGTGTTAGAGAAAATAAATGATAATGCATATAAACTTGAGCTACCTGCAGATTTTGGGGTTAGTCCCACTTTTAATATTGCAGATTTGAAGCCTTATTTGGGTGAGGAAGATGAGCTTTAAATCGAGGGCGACTTCATTTCAAGAAGGGAGGATGATGAGGACATCAATACCATTGTTACACCCACAGCCCCTCTTTGTTACATATCTGGGACCAATTACTAGAGCTCAAGACGCCAATTAAATTACCGGTACTTTTGTTTCTTGGTAATGATTCTAATGTTCATGAGAATATGATCTTGCCTAAATTGGATACATTTGGTTTGCTTACAAATGAAGGGCCTAGCTTGGAGAAGGATGAACATTGGAGCAAGAACACGCATGGAGTTGATAGCATGCATAAGGATCAAACGGAGTTACAAGTGATGATTTCAGGACTTTGAAGCCACCATAAGGAGTGCATGAAGCCTTGGACGAAATATACAAGATGCCACTTCATAATATTTGTCCATAGGCTATTCTAGGTGCTGCGTCACCTTATTATTGGGCCAGGCCCATGTAATTTCGAAATACTTAAGTATAGGCTATTTTTAGAGTCCGTATGTGTGGGGAAACAAGAGTTAGGGTTGGTTTCGGACCCCACCCTCAAGGGCCACGAAATTCCCTCCTTTTCCCCATATATACAGCCCTTAGGCGTCGTTTAGACTTCGGGTTTTGTTTAGATTAAAAGTTCGCCATAGCTGCAACCCGCGTGCCGTTTGTGTTCAACGACCGGACAAAGGCGTCCACAGAACCCCACCTTGATCAATAAAGCTTTCATCTTATATTCGCAATATCCAGTTGCAATCTCAGTTTCTTGCTTGTTCTTCGTTTGCTCGCAGGAAAGCAGACCTGCGTGGTCGAGTTGATCGTGCTCGGCGTGGTCAATAACCTCTCGGAGTTGGTTTAGCGATTGCTAAGGCGCGACGTCCTCGCATGTTCGTAGTCGGATCGTCAAAGTCGACTTCCACCAAAGCGAAATCCACCATCTCATCGAAAGACGGGACACCTTTGCCTCTATCAAGGAAACTATGGGGGTCTCCTCATGAGCAATATCGGAAACATCATATGGAGAAAATGGACAACATCCAAAACAATGCATATCCGAAGCTAGGTGGTCATGGCATGGCATATGAGATAAATGATGCAAAGGGAGCATATCAATATCATCACAAGAAAAACAAATGCCAACAACCATGGGCTTGTCATCTATGCCATATGTGCAAATTGGGTTTATTTTAATGGCATATGCATAGTCACTATGAAGAGATTGCAAATAAGAAATATGATGGATCTGATGCATAGCATATGACAAGTCAAGCGGATTATCAAACATGATGTGACCTAAAGAATTGTCACAAGAAATTCTATGTAACATGGCATCACAACTAATAGACTCCACAAGAGAATCATCATACTCATCATAAATGGGCAAATCATCGGCGTGGGAAATCATACTAGCATGAAGCATGGCAATAGGTGGATCATCATCATGCAAGCAATCAATGTCAAGAATGTCCGCTAGTGGGACTAGAGCATCACCTTCACCTTTGTTACCTTTTTCATTCCACTCAAGTGGTGTAGGTGAGGTGGGAAAGACCAAATGGTGGTCATCTTCATCTTGATGGAACCATGTGGGGGGTGCATCATATTCCACCATGGCCATCGTCTTGTCCAAAGGGAGGGCGAAGTAAATCGAGGATCGGCGCGTCATTATCAATGGGACCTAGCACCAAACGAGAAGACATAATAGAGGTAGAGGTCAAGTTGTTAGAAATGCAAATGGCCTCACGAGACCTATCAACTATCTCACTCTCTCTATGTGGTGGTTCACTCACTCCCTCAAAATAGGTGCACTCAAACTCACGTATGGTGGAGTCACTCATCTCACTCAAGTGGTGGGGGTTGTGGCTCTCCTCACATGGGAATTGTGGCAACTCATCATATATGGGGCTAGTGGTGAAGTAACTCTCACTCTCAATATGGTGGCACAAGTCACTCAAGTCATCATACGTCACCGTGGTCGAAGGGAAAGTCCCATGCGCAACCATCTCGTCGTGGTCATCGTGGATGAAGGCCGAAGATGGCACATCATCATTCTCGTCGTGGATGAATGCCGAAGATGGCACATCATCACTCTCGCCTCCTAAGATGGAAGCATCATCCTTGCTCGCCACCTTGTCGCTCGCCTCCAAAGCTTGGTCCTTGGGAGCATCGTCTTGGAGCTCGTCGGGCTTGGACATCTTGGTGGTACTAGCCTCATGCTTGTCGTAGAGCTTGGTCGCCGTGAAGTTTGCTTGGGGTGGAGAAGCCTTGGCCTTCATGAGTTCTTGTTCCGCCTTGAGAGCACCAATGTAGTAGTCGTCGATGGACTTGTAGTTCTCGAGGAAGATGGTCTTGGAGATGTCGTTGTGCAATCCCATCATGAAGTGGAACTTCATTGACATGGGGTAAATCCACGCTTGGCTCGTCACAAGGCAATCATGATCTCCTTGAAGTACTTGTCGATGGACTTGGATCCTTGGGTGGTGTTCTCCAATTGGCGTCGAAGTTGTTCCGTGTAGGTTGGAGGCACAAACTCTCGCCATAAAGCTCTCTTCGTCTTGGGCCAACTCATGTCGTAGTACTCCGAAGGTGTGTGAAGCCACCATGTCGAGGCGTAGTCGTGGAAGTTTCTTGTGGCGCACTTCACTTGATCTTCGGGACGAACTTGATGTAGCTTGAGGTAGTCGTCCATCAAACGCTCCCACTCGAGGTACTCCTCGGGTTCTTGAGTCCCATAGAAAGGAATCGCGTGGTCGATGTCGAGGTCGTAGTAGCTCGTGGAAGTCGTGACTTGAGCTTGGGAGCTTCTCTTGGCGTAGTCTTGGGGTTCTTGTTGGCGAAGATGCCGTATGTCCATGGCGAAGATGCCTTGAAGTCGCTTGGCGAAGATGCCAAGGAGATGGTGAAGTCATTGGCGTTTGTTGATGTAGAGCTCTTGACCTTCACGTTCTTGTTGGTGATGGTGTCGATGCCGATGTGATCTTGCGGAGATGGTAGCTCGGAAGCATGTGCTCTTGGCGTCTTCTCGAAGATGAGGAAGATCGCTTGTAGGACTTGATGAGGGCTTTGATCTCCTCCATTTTAGCTTGCATCTTGGCGTCGGAGTTGTTGTTCATGGCATCGAACTCGTCGTTGTTGTTGTAGACCGAAGATGAAATGCCTTGCCTATCCATCACAAGACTCGAGTAGAGGTGAGTAGGAAATGAGATAAACAATACCAAGTTACCTTTTCCCAAAGTTGAGGATGTATCCCGTGTCACTCAATGTGAGATGAAAGAATAGTGGAATTGGTACCGGACTTGTTCACTCACACCTATCAAGTAAAGCTTATGGTAGACCTCGGTGAGGATAGTGGCACAAAAATTTAATGCAAAATGTTAGCAAGAGTCAATAATGTTGAAAGAGATTCACCAATTCACAAGCGAAACAAGTAGACCAATAGCAAAGAATGACACACGGAAACACACACACGGATAGATAAATGGGGTCGTGCAACCAAGGAATGAGCACAAAATGTGGAATCCACGGAAAAGCTTCGTGTTGCACAACTCAAGAGAGCGCTAGCACGATTGCTCAATAGGCGGATCGACACTTGTGCACAACCTATAAGATGCAAAATGGATAAACTTTCTATCCCAAGTATGCTATGTATGTATGGTTCGGTGTTTCTCTCAAGCATGATATCATATGATGTAGATTTTGGTATGGCTCTTATGTGCAATGGGGTATGATGCTATGGCACTTGCTCACGAGCTCTTTGCTCTCTTTTGCTTAAAAGCTTTTTCTCTTTTTTTTCTATGGCCACTTTTTGCAATGCACAAACCAAGATAGCAATTGTGTATATGCGGGAACAAACTTGAGTCACAATGGATGATATGATATCAAGATGATATGGTATGTATGCAATGGATGGTGTAGACCACTAATGTGCACAAGTCACGTTGCCGGCAATACTCAAATGGCTAGTCTCGATAGGCAAGTAACGCAAAATGGGCTAGGGGTTAACAATGCAATTGCAAGGGAATATACAATGGTGTCGTCGAGGTTACCGTCCTTGGCAATGATGAGAGGCGGTGTTGCCGATGTCGACCCGTTCCTAGTTAGCCGAAACACCCTAGGAATCGGAAAAACCGCAAACTCAAAATCCAAAGGCAAATGTCAAATGGTGGTAGCGGAAAAGGGGTGGTGGTTTGCACTCGGCAATATGGAAGTGGAATGATGGGCTATACATGAGTCGGAGTTGAATTTGCCGTCCCTAAGTAGCCGAAACACCTTAGGAGACACAAGCCACAACTCAAACAAAATTGGGTTAGGTTGGGGTGGAATTGTATATTTGGCAAGGTTATGCGGAAGTGGTGGTGGTGGTTGATGAAGAAGCAACCATCCCTAAGTAGACGAAACACCTTAGGAGACTCTAATCACAACTCAAACAACCACATATGCAATGGGGAACAAAATGGGTTAGGTTGCGGAAGTCGGTGGTGGTAATGCGGATGATATGGTGGAGGGCCTAGGCAAACTTGCCAAATTTCAGAAAATATGATGGAGTCAAATGATGTTGGTGGTATTTTTGTGGGATGGGGGATGTCAAGAGCTTCAAAACGAGCTAAAGAACGTCAAAAACGGACTCCGAATGAATTAGTTATGGCCGAAAGAAGAATTCAGCCGAGTCAGTGTCAGGGTTACCCGGACATTCGGGAGTAGGTCCGGATGATCCGGGTTCGTCATCCGGATTTCTGTCGTGCGGGTCATCCGGACATCCGGGAGATGGTCCAGCTGATCCGGGTGGATCCGGATGATCTGGGAGAACTTCCGGATGATCCGGGCAGGTCAAACTGCTCGGGATTTGCTCATGGAGACGAATTTTTGGGCGGAATTTGGGGGTTTTGGGGTCAAAATTGGCGAGATTTCATGGATGGAAGGTGGGAAAACTTGGGGAAATGCTAGATCCACTTGAAACCAAGCAAATCCACGGATCAAAATCAACAAAACATCATCAAACCAACAAATCACAAAAAAATTTGGGGGCTATTTTTGGTGGGGATTTTCGGATTTAGGACGAAAACAACAAAATCAAGCTAGAAAAAGAGGGGTAGGGGCTCCAAAAACGTGATCAACGTGGCTCATGATACCATATGATGTAGGGTGGAACCCTATAGCGTCGATCTTTCACGTTTGGAGTGGGATCCCTCGAAGAACACGATGAACACGGGGAAGAACGGGGAGAAATCACAAGGGGAAACACTCAAGAACAAGTCCAAATCACACATCCACTAGACAATCAAACACACAAGATCACAAGGTACGTGAACAACAAAGGGAAAGATACAAGGTAAGGTTCATCTCCAAGAGGAGGTCTTGATGATATCCTAGATGGATCTTCCCACAAGGGGGTCTTGATGATATCCATGGGATCTTCTCCTAGATGGAGGTCTTGGCCTCCAATGGAGTAGTGGTCTCTCTCTCTCAAGAGTAGAGATAGGTAGGAGCAAAGCTCACCTAAGAATGAGCTATCACTTTGCTAACCCTAGAAAGGAGGTGGAGGAGGTCTATTTATAGCCCAAGGGGCGAAGGGGTAAGTGAGGCGAAGGGGTACGGGCTTGGCCCAAGTCACGCCTGTGGCAGGGCTCCGGATGATCCGGGTGTCGGGGGTCCGGATGATCCGGGCGACCGTCCGGATGATCCGGCTTCGTCGAGCAGTTTCTGTTGTCTTCGGGCACGTTAGCCGGATCGTCCGGGAGGTCGTCCGGATCATCCGGGCTCGGTCCGGATCGTCCGGCTGGGTGTCCGGAGGATCCGGGCAACTCCAGTCTTGCTCCATTCTTCTTCTTCCTTTCTTCCGTCTTCTCTTCCACGCTTCCCTCGCGGATGGTGTAGTCGTTCCTTGGCGCTTGCACTCCTCCTTGACATCTGTCAAGCTCCGACAATACCTATGTATGCACACGGGAGAAGTGTCAAGTAGTATGCCATCCTCGAAGGGGTCAAGTGAGCACGTGTAAAGGAGATGATTCACCTTAGTGTGTGTGAAGTAGATGTCGCACGTGTCACTTGCCAAATGGGCTCTTGACATGGTGATGTCCGTAGGATGCTCCGCATCAAAAAGGAGCGAAAAAAATTCCAGAGTGTGCTTTTCCCTTGTTTACGTGCAGCGCCGTGATTTTGTTAGTGTTCTAGGCTCGCGTCTCTAGCACGGTCTAGCCTAGGACCAGCCTGATCACCGTCGTTGGCGTTTATTCAACTTTGCATCTCTGAATTGATTATTGCTGACCTTTTTTGCTACCATATTATAAGCCTTCCCAGCTCCACATACATCTACGTCGTGCGTTTGACTCTCCCTGGTAATCGCTATATCCAAGCTTTGAGAGTTTTGACTACAACGGTTGCCGATCACCACCTGCTGCTGGGTAAGAACTGGTAAGAATTTGAGATTTGCTTGACAGGTTTATAATACACCACCACCACTTCTTAGTAGTGTGTAGGATCATATTCTTGTGTGTTTCTATTTGCTGCTAACCATGGTAGGATCACAAGCCGATGAGACTGATTGGGAGAACCTGACGAACAAACAGCTACAAGATAAATTTCAGCAAATGATGAGTGGATAGGTGCAAGATGTGGTAAACAGATTTGACGAGGCCATGGAGAAGATAGATGGCATTGAGAAGACGTTTGAAACAAAGCTTGATAGCAAATTTAATGAATTGCTCGCGCGTTTTTCACAACCACCACCGGCTGCACCTATCGCACCCCTGCAACAACAACAACTCGCCCCTTCGAATCGGTATGGGCCGAGCACAACGTGTTCCTATTGAGCCAGGACAAAATTCTCGTGTGCCGCTTCTGCTGTTGGTGCTTCTTTGGCTCCTCGCCTCTGCTGCTCTTTGGTACCACAGTGGATGATGAGTATGAGGCGATTATGAGGATGAGGTTGATCAAAGTCGAGAACTTGATAGAGGCAAAGGTGTCCGTCTTTCGATGAGATGGTGGATTTCGCTTTGGTGGAGGTCGACTTTGGCGATCCGACTCTGACGTCTTGAGGACGTCGCGCATAGCAATCGCTAAACCAACTCCGAGAGGTTATAGACCACGCCGAACACGATCAACGACCACGAGGTCTATTTCCTGCGAGCAAGCGAAGAACAAGCAAGAAACTGAGATTGCAATCTGGATATTGCGAATATAAGATGAAAGCTTTATTGATCAAGGTGGGGTTACTGTGGCGCCTTTATGCAGTCGTTGAACACAAGCGAAACTGCGAAGTTGCAGCTACGCCGAACTTTTGATCTAAACAAAACCCAAGTCTAAACGGTGCCCTAAGGGCTGTATATATGGAGGAAGAGGGGGTGAATTTCGTGGCCCTTGGTGGAGGGGTCTGAAACTAACCCTATCTCTTGTTTCCCCACACATACGGACTCTAAAAATAGCCTATACTAATGTATTTCGAAATTACATGGGCCTGGAATAGCCTATGGACGAATATTATGAAGTGGCATCTTGTATATTTCGTCCAAGGCTTCATGCACTCCTTATGGTGGCTTCAAAGTCCTGAAATCATCACTTGTAACTCCGTTCTTGATCCCCTTGCGCATGCCATCAACTCCATGTGTGTTCTTGCTCCAATGCTCATCCTTCTCCAAGCTAGGCCCTTCATTTGTAAGCAAAACAAATGTATCCAATTTAGGCAGCATCATATTCTCATGAACATTAGAATCATTACCAAGAAAGCGAAAGTACACAGTAATTTAGTTGGCGTCTTGTGAGCTCTAGTAATTGGTCCGGTATGTATAGCGGCAGGGGCTGTGGGTGTAACAATGGTATTGATGTCCTCATCGAACTACGTGCAGCCACCAGCACCACCACCAGCAGTCGACCTCGGTATATATTCGTAATGGTAGGCTGCACCACCACCTCAGTGCGAGATGATGTCCATATTCCTAAACTGAAATTGAATATTCCACCATTTGAGGGTACATATGTTCTGATATATATCTTACTTGGGAGTTAGAAACTGAACAACGTTTTACATGTTTACAATATCCGTGGAGAGACAAAGTTCTTCTTCTGCTGTTTGTGCTTTCACTAGTTTTGCATGTGTATGGTGGTCTGAACATTGTAGATTATATCCTATTCCCGCTACTTGGGCTGCTTTGAAAACTGCTATGCGTACTCGTTGGGTTCCACCATATTATCAACATGAATTGCTTCAAAAATTGCAGCGTTTAAGACAAGGAAAAAATTCTGTAGAAGAATATTATCAGGAATTACAAACTGGCATGAGTAGATGTGGTATTGTTGAGGAGAATGAAGCTATGCTTGCACGTTTTACGGGTGGATTAAATAGAGAGATTTAGACCATTCTAGAGTATAAGGAGTATACTAATATCACTCGTTTATTCCATCTTGCTTGTAAAGTTGAACGTGAAGTGCAGGATCGACAAGCAATGGCACGCACTAACTTTTCTGCAGGTCGACCTTCCTCATGGACACCGCGTGCATCTTCTACTTCCACTACACCAGCACCTCCATCAGGTGCCACCTCCAGCCGTGATACAAGAAAGCAGGCACAACCACCACTATCTGCCAAGAGCGCACCTGCCGGACCTACACAAAGCTCTTCTTCTTCCATGGCATCAACAGGGCACACAAGTGATATTATTTGTCGTCGTTGTAAAGGAAGAGGTCATTATCTTGTGAGAATGCAAATCTCAGCGTGTGATGATTACTCTTGAGGATGGTGGGTATGAGTCCGCTAGTGACTATGATGAGGAGACTTTGGCTCTTATTACATGTGAAGAACATGGTGGAGATGATTACGATCATGAGGCGCAATACATGGCTCCTCAAGACGCCGGCGGTATGAATGTTTAGTTGCTCAACGTGTTTTGAGTGTGCAGGCCACACAAGCTGAGCAAAATCAGAGGCACAATTTGTTCCATACCAAGGGAGTTGTGAAGGAACGTTCTGTGCGCGTCATCATTGACGGAGGGAGCTGCAACAACTTGGCTAGCATGGAGATGGTGGAGAAGCTTTCTCTCACCACAAGACCACATCCACATCCTTACTACATCCATTGGTTCAACAACAGCGGCAAGGTTAAGGTAACACGTACTGTTCGTGTGCATTTTAGTATCTCTACATATGCTGATTATGTTCATTGTGATGTGGTACCTATGCAAGCATGTTCCTTATTACTTGGTAGACCATGGCAATTTGACAAAAATTCTGTAGACCATGGTAGAAACAATCAGTATACTCTTGTTCGTAAGGATAAAAATATTACTTTGCTTCCTATGACTCCTGATTCTATTTTGAAAGATGATATTAATAGAGCTAATAAAGCAAAACAGGAGAAGAATAAGAGCGAAAATCAGATTGTGGCAAAAGAATTTGAGCAACAAATGAAGCCTAATAATAAACCATCTAGTGTTGCTTCTGAAATAAAATTGAAAAGTGCATGTTTATTTGCCACCAAATCTGATATTGATGAGCTAGATTTCAGCAAATCTGTTTGTTATGCTTTTGTGTGCAAAGAGGCATTATTTTCATTCGAGGTGCCTTCGTCTTTGCCTCCTGCTGTCACTAACATTTTGCAGGAGTTCGCTGACATCTTTCCACAAGACGTGCCACCGGATTACCGCCTATTCGAGGATTGAGCATCAGTTGACTTAATTCGGCGCTTCATCGCCAAACCGTCGCCATACCGTACCAATCCAGAGGAGACGAAGGAGATTATGCGTCAAGTACAAGAGCTGCTCGACAAAGGTTATATACGCGAATCCCTTAGTCCTTGTGCAATTCCTATTATTCTAGTGCCGAAAAAGGATGGTACATCACGTATGTGTGTTGATTGTAGAGGCATTAATAATATTACTATTCGTTATCGCCATCCTATTCCTAGGCTAGATGATATGCTTGATGAATTGAGTGGCTCTATAATATTCTCCTAAGTTGATTTGCGTAGTGGATACCATCATATTCGTATGAAATTGGGGGATGAATGGAAAATAGCATTTAAAACTAAGTTTGGATTATATGAGTGGTTAGTCATGCCTTTTGGGTTAACTAATGTACCTAGTACTTTCATGAGATTAACGAATGAAGTTTTACGTGCTTTCATTGGACGATTTGTGGTAGTTTACTTTGATGACATATTGATTTATAGCAGATCTTTGGAGGAACATTTGGAACATTTACGTGCTGTTTTTATTGCTCTCGTGGCCTTACGTTTGTTTGGTAACCTTGGGAAGTGCACCTTTTGCACCGACCGAGTGTCTTTTCTTGGTTATGTTGTTACTCCACAGGAATTGAAGTTGATAAAGCCAAGATTGAAGCTATTGCGAGTTGGCGCAGCCAAAGCGGTCACACAAGTGAGGAGTTTCCTTGGCCTCGCTGGTTTCTATAGGCGTTTTGTGAGAGATTTCAGCACCATTGCTGCACCTCTCAATGAGCTTACAAAGAAGGATGTGCCTTTTGTTTGGGGTACCGCACAGGAAGAAGCCTTCACGGTATTGAAAGATAAGTTGACACATGCTCCTTTACTCCAACTTCCTGATTTTAATAAGACTTTTGAGCTTGAATGTGATGCTAGTGGAATTGGATTAGGAGGTGTGTTATTACAAGATGGCAAACCTGTTGCATACTTTTCTGAAAAATTGAGTGGGCCTACTCTGAATTATTCTACTTATGATAAACAATTATATGCTCTTGTTCGGACTTTAGAAACATGGCAACATTATTTATGTCCCAAAGAATTTGTGATGCGGAGCATCCTTCCATCAACACCATGGACTCTACATCAACACATCCAACCCCACAAGGACCCATGACAAGAGCTAGAGCACGTGCTTTGGAAACCGAGGTGAACTCCTTCCTACTAGACTTGCATATGGACACAAATGGAACATGTCTACTACCTCACCAAAATATGCTATGCCTCCTTAGGTATGAAGTGGAACATCACCAAGAAGCTCAGGAGCATCCCCAAGAAGAAGGAGAACCACCCCAAGGCCACAAGGATCAAGGCCAGTGCAAGAGCAGACAAAGCAGCAAGTCCCAGTGGCCCGTGCGGGCCCCCAAGACCCGTGCCCACGGACTACACAGAACCCAGCTGGAGTACCCGTCTTGCAAGACGGGCATGTACCGTGCCACAGGGAGCCCCATGCGCACGGGCCCAACTTACCCGTCTTACGGGCCTCCCGAGATGGGCGGATGAGATGATTCCTTGGCTCCACTTCGAATTGATTTTAGAAATGCATGAGTTAACTAAGGAAAACATTGAGCGTATGAATGCTAAATATAAACTTCTTTGGAGATAAGGGTAGAAAACATGTTGTGTTTGCACGGAGATCTTGTTTGGTTACATTTGCGTAAGGATAGATTTCTGATTTGCATAAATCAAAACTAATGCCACGTGCTGCTGGTCCCTTTAAGGTGTTGGAGAAAAAAATGATAATGCATATAAACTTGAGCTGCTGCAGATTTTGGGGTTAGTCCACTTTTAACATTGCAGATTTGAAGCCTTATTTGGGTGAGGAAGATGAGCTTACGTCGAGGGCGACTTCATTTCAAGAAGGGAAGATGATGAGGACATCAATACCATTGTTACACCCACAGCCCCTCTTGTTACATATCTGAGACCAATTACTAGAGCTCAAGACGCCAATTAAATTACCGGTACTTTCGTTTCTTGATAATGATTCTAATGTTCATGAGAATATGATGCTTCCTAAATTGGATACATTTGTTTTGCTTACAAATGAAGGGCCTAGCTTGGAGAAGGATGAACATTGGAGCAAGAACACGCATGGAGTTGATGGCATGCATAGGGATCAAACGGAGTTACAAGTGATGATTTCAGGACTTTGAAGCCACCATAAGGAGTGCATGAAGCCTTGGACGAAATATACAAGATGCCACTTCATAATATTAGTCCATAGGCTATTCTAGGTCTTTGTGTCACCTTATTATTGGGCCAGGCCCATGTAATTTCGAAATACTTAAGTATAGGCTATTTTTAGAGTCCGTATGTGTGGGGAAACAAGAGTTAGGGTTGGTTTCTGACCCCATCCTCAAGGGCCACGAAATTCCCTCCTTTTCCCCCATATATAGGGCGTCGTTTAGACTTTGGGATTTGTTTAGTTAAAAGTTAGCCATTGCAACTTCGCGTACTTCGTTTGTGTCCAACGACCAGACCAAGACCGCTTACGGATCCCCACCTTTATCAATACTTCATACATACTCGCAATATTCAGATTGCTTTTATCATATTCTTGCTTGTTCTTCGATTGCATGGAGGAATAGACCCTCGTGGTCAGGTTGATTATGCTCCGGCGTGGTCAATAACCTCTTGGAGTTGGTTTAGCGATTGCTAAGGCGCAATGTCGTGCACGTTTGTAGTCGGATCGTCAAAGTCATCTTCACCAAATCGATAGTTATCATCTCATCGAAAGATCGGGACACCTCCGCCTCTATCAAGTGGTATCAGATTTCCAGGTTGCTCGGTGAGATTTTACAGTTTTTCGTAGTTTAGATCGAGTCTATTCTTCATACCTACAGTCCACGAAAAAGCCACAAAAAAATTAGGGTTAGTTCATCATATCCGAACCAATCTGAGCCTTTGCATAATCTTTTCTGTATTTGCGTTGTTGAATTTGCGGTTGCATCGTCGTGTCTAGTTGCTGGTCTTAGAGTGTAGTCTTTTAGAGTTTCGAGTTCTGGTCATAAGTTGTCATGCCGCCGCCGCACCATCATCATTGCCCCTGCCATCTACCACCACCGCTTATCCGCCACCGCTTCAAATCCGTATCCATATACCACCACCGCTATCATATACCACCACCGCTGCCATATCCTACCACCATATATCCACCACCAACCCGAGTTCCTTGCATATTAGGTTTGTTTTCGGGATCCATCTAACTTCCGATTCGTGTTTCCTTGTCTGAGTAGGTTTCGGATTCCAGCAATCTTTTGCCGTCCGTAGAAGAGGTTGGTTTCCAAAAAAAATAAATTCCGGAGACCACCCTCCGTTTAGGCCCAAAATTTTCCGAAAACGCACAGGACAAAAAAAATTCTGGCTATCCTATTTTTAGGTGTTTCTAAGCATATTGAGCCAGTCGCCGTTATAGAAAGTTTTTTTGACCCATTTCCAGTTTTTGGGTCCGGGCAGTCGAAAAAAAAAATTGGTCGAAAAAATTTTGAGCCCATCCTGTAAGTTTGACCTGGGAAGAGTTTTGAGACACTCGCCATTATAGTGATTTTTCGCAAAAAAAAGGAACGCAAAAAAAAAAGCGAAAAAAAAATTCAGAGTGTGCTTTTTCCTTGTTTACGTGCAGCGCCATGATTTTGTTAGTGTTCTAGGCTCGCGTCTCTAGCACGGACTAGCCTAGGACCAGCACTGTACCGTCGTTGAGCGTTTATTCAACTTTGCATCTCTAAATTGATTATTGCTGACCTTTTTTGCTACCATATTATAAGCCTTCCCAGCTCCACATACATCTACGTCGTGCGTTTGATTCTCCTTAGTGTCGCTATATCCAAGCTTTGAGAGTTTTGACTACTAGCGGTTGCCGATCACGCGTCTTCTGGGTAAGAACTGGTAAGAATTTGAGATTTGCTTGACGGTTGTTGTGATCCACCACACCACCACCACCACTTCCTAGTAGTCTGAGGATCATATTCTTGTGTGTTTCTATTGTTGCTAACCATGGCAGGATCACAAGCCGATGAGACTGATTGGGAGAACCTAACGAACAAACAGCTACATGATAAGTTTCAGCAAATGATGATTGGACAGGTGCAAGATGTGCTAAACAGATTTGTGAGGCCATGGAGAAGATAGATGGCATTGAGAAGACGTTTGAAACAAAGCTTGATAGCAAGTTTGATGAATTGCTCGCGCGTTTTCCACAACCACCGCCGGCTGCACCTATCGCACCTCCGCAACTGTTGGGGATATTACCACTAGGTGTAAACCGGCCAGCTTGGGCCGAGTTAACTCCGTTAGTGGTATAAGCAGAGAAAGGCCCAAGGCACGTAGTCGGTTTAGAACTTGTAGCCGTAAACCGCCTGATGTATAACTTGTATTGTAAGTTAGGAATAGAGATACCAACGGGATACAGTATGAACGGTTGGGACTCTATGAACCGACAGGCGTTACTCGTGTATATAAGGGGCGACCCATGACGGTTCAAAGAGAGAGACAACCACAACTCGAGCCTAAGCGAAGCTTGTTTGCTCCTAGCCATCGAGACTACATCAATTCCATCACAACTAGGCGTAGGCTCTTACCTTCATCGAAGGGGCGAACTAGTATAAAACCCTTGTGTCTTTGTGTCGCTTTAACCCCTTCAAGTAAACCCAGAGCGATGGCTCCACGACTAAGTCCTTACGCTAGGATATCTGCGTGACAAATCCACGACGGTTGGCGCCCACCGTGGGGCTATCGCGACGATGGTTTGGCGATCTTGGAGGGCAAGCTCAAAGGACTCGAAGGCTACGTCGTGGGCGGATGACCAAGAGTCGTCGCGGCGGATATACATCGACGGCGCGGATGGGGTCGAGGCGATTCAATCGACTACGGATACGGGTCCCCTTCGGCGGCATACACGTTTTCATCGGCAAGATCGGGAGCTGGGCTGGCCGGACATCTGCACCGACCTCATCGAGATGGCTCGGCGTCGCGCGACCTGCCCGAGTTAAACCGGCCGTGAAGCATGTCTTCGTTGGAGTCATCCACGGAGGAGAATCGACGCCGGTTGAGAACACGGTAGTGAGACCGTCGTTTATTCGGTGATGAATCTTCAACAGAGAGACCGAGTCATTGTACCAGCTGCGAGGCGATATGATCGAGGGCTGTTCCGGCGGTTCTGATATTCGGACCCCCAAGCCAGTTCAACGGGTTGGAGTATTCATGGCGATGCGCGAGCAGCGAACCACTCTTCAACGCAGCAGCGATGCTTTCCGGTTCAGCGGCGGCAGCGGCAGCGAGGGCAGGAGGCCGGTGCACCCGCCGGTTCAAGTTCTGTCAGATCTATTTGATGCACTAGCAGCGCTTATGGCGGAGGACAACCCGGCGGATCAGGAGGCTCATAATGCAGAAATTGCAAAGGTGAGAGAGCAGATCACGCAAGGCAAAGCGGATCTAGCGTCAGAGAAGGAGCGTATGGCGCGAGCGAGCGCTCTGGGCCGACGAGCTTACAAACTCATGCTTGACCGAGTGCGTCGCAGAGGTGTTGAAGCGGAAGTATAGATCGCGCTGCCATTAGGATTTGATCCTAGAAATCTCTTCAGACCGGGAGCGGACCCGATAACCCGCCCAAAGACAGGAGGTAAGCGGATTGAGGCACCGGGCAGCGGGCGGCGGTCCAACCACGCTGATGGAGCCTCCGCGCGAGAACATGGTGGTTCCTCCGCGCATCTGAACACCCCTGGTCATTATTCTAATCCTATGGACAACCTTGTTGCGGCCGCCCGACGATTGGAGGCAATCGATCGAAGGAGATTCCCCAAGCAGTTGAGACACGCCGGGTTAAGGAGCTTCTCGGACTGCGCTGATCCGGCGAGGCGTATTCATACGGCCGTGATCGGATTCACTCTACGCCCGTCAAGCGGAGCTACACAGCGTATGGATGAACCGGCCATATCAAAGCAGCGGGACCGTGAAGCGGCCGAGGCAATCACCGGATGGGTGGCATTCGTGATGCTCGGGAGGTGGTGGATCGGGCCGAACGCGAGGAGGCGAGTTAGCGGCCTGAGGATGGCGGGTCAACATACACCGGTTCGCCCTACCACCTTCGCCGGACCAGGAGTCGCATCCGCTTTAGGGTACCTGTTTAATCCCGCTTTACGCAATGTGCGTCCGCCTAAAGATTTTAAGGGCCCGCGCAAGGTGCCGAATTACCGCAGATCTGTCCCCTGGCGTGGGTTGAAAGTTATGAGATGGCCATGGAGATGCTAGATGTTGATGAGACCGCATGTGCAAAGTACTTCACCATGATCTTTGGAAGGCACGGCTCGTACTTGGTTGAAGAGCTTACCGCCCAATTCTATCAGCTCATGGGCCCGATTCACGGGCCGGTTTATCGAACTTCAAGGATACGTGTAAGCAGCCCAAGTCCATAGTAGACACTGGCGGCTTGTGTCCGGGAGGAAGAAGTCAACAACCCGTTGGATGCGCCGTGTTTCGAGATTTTGCACTCCTCGACCGGATCAACGGCGACTCTGCGATCTTAACATTAGAAGGCAGCTGCTGGTTTGAGCCTTTAAAATTAAAATTGGGGCGTATGAAGCGGTTACGTAATGACATAGGAACCCTCATGGCGCTTTGGTGAAGTATGCTGATTCGGACGGTACCATGGATCCCGAGGCTGATGATGATGAAGCGAGGAAGGGAAAGAAGAACGGCAACTCAAGGGCAGCAGTACAAACCGGCGGGTCATGGAAAGCGGAGGCAAGCGCAAGGCCGATGGCAATCCGGTTCGTAGCCAACACTAATGCGCAGACGAGAGGGCATGGCGCAGAGGCAAAGCGAATCGGGGCCAAAATCCTATCTGAGCCGTTTGAATTACTTATTGAATCAACCTTGCCCCAAGCACGGGGCGAAGAGTCCCCATCGAACCATCTCTGGAAAGACTATTATATTATGCGGGAGTTCAAAAACTCCAATGCTTTCGGTATGACCAGGGTCGGTGGCGGTTCGGGATCCGGTTTCCACGTGCGGGTCGGGATGGAGCTTCGTTGAGGGCTTAATCAAAGCAGTCACAATAGTCGAATAATCGGTGGTGGCCAAAGCAGCAGCAGCATGATCGGGTTATCGAGCCAACTAAAGCGGTTGAATAGTGGGCGATATCATGTTTTCACAACCAGTTTGGACAAGCGAGATCGGAAGCTTCACAAGGGCGATAAACTCTGTTGAACCGGCCTTGCCGCGTTATTTCGTTAGTCGAGCAGCCTATCGTGTGGAGCGAGAGGACCATCCCCGGGTTGATAATCCGGTCGGTGGCATTGGTGGTAGACCCTCGGTGGGGGCTATAAATTCACTAAGGTACTTATGGATGGAGGAAGCGGTATTAATATATTATACTATGAAACTTTACATCGCATGGGTCTAACAGACAAGGATCTCGAGACCGTCAATACGGTGTTCCATGGTGTAGTACCGAGCAAATCTGCTTATCTGTTGGTAAGATAGCCTGGATGTGGCTTTTGGAGCGAGCACGATTCCCGGCGAAAAGCTAACTTTTGAAGTGGTGAAAATCTGGAGTCCATATCATGCCTTGTTTGGGCGGCCAGCTTATGCTAAGTTCATGGCACGACCTTGTTATATCTACTTGCAGCTCAAAATGCGGGTTACAAAGGCGATAACGGTGCATGGAAGCCGCCGAGTTGCTTTGGAATGTGAGGAAGGTGATGCACCTTACGCAGAGGCGATGCGTGCCACGGAGGAGTTGAAGTTCTATAAGGACAACGTTGATCCGCAGATATGACCCTTTGAAGAAGCCAACTCTGAGCATGAATCGGATCTGAAGTTTAAATCGGCGGTGAGACCAAGCTTGTTGACTTCGTGCGGGCGATTCGTCCAAGCAGTTCCTTGTCGGTGCCAACTGGATCCCAAATAGGAAAGCGCTCATCGAGTTCATCCGTGAGAACGGGATATCTTTGCATGGAAGCCATCGACATGCCGGTGTACCGAGGAACTCGTGAGCACACACTTAATGTGGATCCTAAGTATAAACCGGTGAAACAGTTCCTCCGCCGGTTTAACGAAGAAAGCGCAAAGCCATTGGAGAGGAAGTAGCGAGGCTTTTGGCGGCTGGCTTTATTATTGAGTGTTTCATCGAGTGGCTTGCTAATCCGGTGCTGGTCCTTAAGAAAAATGGCACCTGGCGTATGTGTGTGGACTACACAGATCTTAACAAAGCCTGTCCAGCGGATCCTTTTGCCCTCCCCCGCATTGATCAGATTATTGATGCCACGGCAGGATGTGAGCGTTTAAGTTTTTTGGATGCGTACTCTGGATATCATCAGATCAAAATGGCGGTTAAGGACCAGGAGAAAACAACGTTTATAACTCCCTTTGGAGCCTTCTGCTATGTATCTATGCCTTTTGGGCTCAAAAGCGCCCAGGCTACTTATCAGCGGTGTGTGAAATTGCTGCATACCCGGATCGGCCGCAATGTACATGCTTACGTGGATGATATTGTGGTGAAATCAAGACAAAAGGAGACACGGTGGAAGATTTGAAGGAAACCGACAACTTGCGCATTTATAAGATGATGCTTAATCCGGCCAAGTGTGTTTTTGGTGTTCGGCGAGCAAGTTATTGGGGTTTCGGTATCTAACGAGAGAATTGAGGCTAATCCGGAGAAAATTAAAGCTATTACTTCCTTGGCTAAACCGAAGTGTATCAATGATGTTCAGCGTCTGGCGGGCGAGAATCGCTGCGTTGAGCGGTTTATCGGCCGCCTCGGAGAAGGCCATCCCTTATACCGGATCTTTGAGGAAGGCAGATAATTTAGTGCTCGAGTCCGGTGGCGACGAAGCATTTGAGGATCTAAAGCGGCGATTGGCCAATCCGCTTTGTTCTTGCAGCTCCGGTTGACAAGGAGCCTTTGTTGTTATATGTGGCAGCCAATGCCCGAGCAGTAAGTGTGGCTATCGTGGTGGAGCGCAAGGAGGCAGGCAAGGAATATCCGGTTCAACGGCCGGTTTATTATATCAGTGAGGTGCTTATTGAGTCCAAGCAACGGTATCCGCATTGGCAGAAGTTAGTCTATGGTGTTTTTATGGCCAGTCGGAAACTGAAGCAGTATTTCCAAGGGCACCCTATCACAGTGGTTAGTTCAGCTCCTTTGGGTGATATCATCTGAACCGGAGGCGGCGGCGGATTGCAAAATGGGCCATCGAGCTTGGGCGCATGGACTAAAGTATATACCACGCCAGCGGTGAAGTCACAAGCACTTGTTGATTTCATTAATGGTGGACGGAGTTACAAGCGCCCGGAGGAGAAGCGGATCACACATATTGGACTATTCATTTCGACGGATCTAGGCGGTTGGAAGGCTCGAAAGTGGAGTCGTTTTAACTTCCCCACGAGGTGATAAGTTTTATTCGTTCTCCGTTTAATGTTCCTTGTACTAATAATGCAGCTGAGTCTGAAGCCTTGCTCCATGGCCTCCGGATGGCTAAGGAGATAAACTTAAGCGGGTTAAGTGCTTTGGTGACTCGGACTGGTAGCTCGGCAAGTATCCGCACTTGGGACTCTAAGGACCGCTTATGGCGCATATCGTCGAGAAGTGGATAATATCGCGAGTTGCTTCAAGGGTTATCAAGTGGATCATGTGGATCGCGGAAGAACGAAGCGGCGGACGCTTTAAGCGGTTGGGTTCTCGGCGTAAACGGTCCCGCCTAATGTCTTTTGGACGTCTTGCACAACCCGTCGATCCGGCTCCTGGTGAAGCGGATTTGGCTATTCCTGATCCGGAGGCTCAGTTGGTGGCAGCATTACATGCTATTCCGGATTGGACAATTCCTTTTCTTGCGTATATGACTCGAGGGGAGTTGCTAGAAGATGAGATTCTGGCCAGACAGATAATCCGGCGCTCCAAATCTATGACGATTCTTAATGGTGAGTTGCATCATTGTAGTGTATCAGGGGCGTTTGATGAGGACATCAATACCATTGTTACACCCACAGCCCCTGCTGCTATACATACTGGACCAATTACTAGAGCTCGCGCACGCCAACTAAATTACCAGGTACTTTCGTTTCTTGGTAATGATTCTAATGTTCATGAGAATATGATGCTGCCTAAATTGGATACATTTGTTTTGCTTACAAATGAAGGGCCTAGCTTGGAGAAGGATGAACATTGGAGCAAGAACACACATGGAGTTGATGGCATGCAAGGATCAAGAACGGAGTTACAAGTGATGATTTCAGGACTTTGAAGCCACCATAAGGAGTGCATGAAGCCTTGGACGAAATATACAAGATGCCACTTCATAATATTCGTCCATAGGCTATTCTAGGTCTGCGTCACCTTATTATTGGGCCAGGCCCATGTAATTTCGAAATACATTAGTATAGGCTATTTTTAGAGTCCGTATGTGTGGGGAAACAAGAGATAGGGTTAGTTTGGACCCCTCCACCAAGGGCCACGAAATTCACCCCTCTTCCTCCATATATACAGCCCTTAGGGCACCGTTTAGACTTGGGTTTTGTTTAGATCAAAAGTTCGCCATAGCTGCAACTTCCGCGTGCCGTTTGTGTTCAACGACCGGACAAAGCGTCACGGAACCCCACCTTGAACAATAAAGCTTTCATCTTATATTCGCAATATCCATATTGCAATCTCGATTTCTTGCTTGTTCTTCGTTTGCTCGCAGGAAATAGACCCTCGTGGTCAGGTTGATCGTGCTCGGCGTGGTCAATAACCTCTCGGAGTTGGTTTAGCGATTGCTAAAGCGCGGCGTCCTCGCCGCCTTCGAGTCGGATCGTCAAAGTCGACTTCCACCAAAGCGAAATCCACCATCTCATCGAAAGACGGGACACCTCTGCCTCTATCAGCGTTTCAACGTTGTGTTTTCCCTGAGGAAGGCTGTGAAATCTTAAGAGAAATCCATGAAGGGGATTGTGGACATCACGTCGGTTTAAAGTCCCTGGTGGCAAAGGCGTTCCATCACGGATTTTCTTGGTTGATCGCACACGGCGATCACGGAGGACTTGGTTAAGCGGTGTGATGGATGTCGAAATTTTCGAGCGTGCTCATGTACGGCGCAAGAATTGAGGATGATCCCAATAACGTGGCCGTTTGCAACTTGGGGCTAGATATGGTCGGACCATTTAAGCGATCCAAGGATAAGAAGACCCACCTATTGGTGGCGGTGGACAAATTCACCAAGTGGGTTGAAGCGAACTGTCGGCCAAGTGTGATGCGGCAGCAAGCGGTGCGTTCATCAAAAGGTGATTTTCTGGTTTGGCTTTCCACACGGTATCATTCGATAATGGTACTAATTTATCCAAGGGTGCTATGAAAGAGTTACGTGAGCGTGAGCACATCCGCTTGCGTGTCATCGATGGCTCACCCCGGTCCAGCAGGCGGGCGAACGAGCTAATCAAGAGATCTTCGAGGCATCAAACCCGACTTCGGTTCCGTTCTGAGAGAACACCGGGTGCTGGGTTGAAGAGCTACCATCGGTGCTATGGAGTATCAATACTCGCCAAACGGTCCACCGGTATACACCGTTTTCATGGTCTACGGAGTAGAGGCGGTTCTCCCGATGATATCCGCACGATTAGCATACGTGTAGCGGCTTATGTTGAAGCGGACAACGAGGCAAAGACGGCGGGGCGCTTTGGACCTATTGGATGAGGGCGTGATATGGCAGCTGCTCGTTCGGCGATTTACCAGCAAGATCTTCGTCGTTATCACAGTCGCCGGGTTAAAACCAGAACCTTTCAAGAAGGAGATTTGGTGCTTCGCCTCATCCAAGACCAGACAGATATGCATAAGTTATCCCCACCTTGGGAAGGACCTTTTGTGGTCAGCAAGAATCTACACAACGGATCATACTATCTAATTGATATTCGAGAGCGTCAAGACTCACGTACATCAGAGGAGGAGACCAATAGGCCGTGGAATATAGCTCATCTTCGGCCTTACTACACTTGAGTCATCGGCTCAGTTTATGTACATATCATGACAATCTATATATTATCTTGATATAAAAACCGAGCCTCAGCTAAAGCGGGGTCTCTGTCTTTCTTATCATGCGTGGTTACATGGAGTGCTACATTTTTTAAAGCGGCCTCGGTTTACCCTTGACATTTGTTTTTATCACTTGGGGGCTTGGTGGTGTCCGAACCAATGCAACACCTCTTGATAGGCGAAAGCCACCGGATCATTGGGGACACGGTCACGTCTGAACCAGTCACGCCTCTTGGTCGGCCAATAGGGCGAGTCATTTGGGGCTTGGTGAACCCGAACCAATGTCATGCCACTTGGCGGCGTACTCACCAAGAGTCTTTTGGGGACTGGCCGTGGCACCATCGCCACGCCTTCGGGGCTTGGTTGCGTCTGACCATGGTAATGCCATCTGACCAGCTCAATGAAGCTTTTCTTTTGCAAAGAGTTATTGCCTTTGTTGCCATATTTTCACATAATTGGTATTCGATTTTTTGTTGTTGTGTTTTTAACCCGACAAACATTTTTATCCGGTTCAACTATCAGTTACAAACTGACAGAACACGGTTTAATATTACGCCGGAGTTTTATCTGCCCGGTTTACCTTCTTCCTGTTAATCATCATTGAATAACAAGGGGGCTTGTGCTGATTCAGCACGGTTTATATGGGAGTTATTTTCTCCCGCTTCTGACGGTCATGGTTTTTAAAAGCCTCCGCTTCAAGTTTGGCTACGCCAGCTTCATGCCCAGACACGGTAGGTATTTGTATCACATATTTATTGGAATTCTGATATATCTATTTGAATACCATAAACTGGCTGGTGGTATCCTGACAAGCAAATCCTGTGTTGCTGGCTTCAGCGTCATCCTGACAAGCATCATCATCAATAAGGCGTGTAAAAAGCAAGCCAAGAGAATCAAGTTCCGGATTACCCACATCATCGTCAATGGCCGGGTCAGATGAAGCAGTGGTCTTTCTCTTATGGGCTGATTTCTTGACAATTTTTGTTTTGGGCCGGCTTGGCCGCCCTGCTTTCTCCGCTTTGTCTTGGGAAAGTTTCTTGCTCCAAAACGGATTATCACCCTGGATCAGAAGTAATTAAATGTTGGATACATGAAGCAATAACAGGTTTAATGATGAAGCAACTAGAAACTTACATGGTGGTTTGTTGGTAGTGCGATGAGAGCTAAACGGTTTGAGCACGAGGTGCTCCGGTTCATTCAACATCCTTTTACCGAGTCCGTAACTTCATCATCGAAAGTTCAAGTTTTGTGTGTCGGAGTGGGTCGTCGACGCTGCCGATATCTTGACACATCAAACCGAACGCCGGCTCAAAAGCAGTATGCCCAGGATAACCAGCAGCGTGCAAGATCAATTCGATCAAACCGTTGGCCATAAAGGCTCGGAGCTTGGACGATTCGCGGGGCATATTTGCTTCTATCTTTGGCGCTTAATCTTTGAGAAGCGGATGAGTGTTGCTTAGCCGCTACGGGCGAAAGCGGGTAAAGGATTTTCACCTTCGGAGAAGTATCCTTGCAATAAAACCAAGTCGCATTCCATTCTTTGGGGTGAGTATGGAGTTTGGCGTGGGGATAGGTGATCTCCTTCCTTTTACGAATAGCCATACCACCCAATTACGTATTGGGGCCGTCGGTGAATTCGGTCTGACGGTTTAGATGGAAGAGGTCTCTAAACAGTTCAACGAAGGTTCCTCTTGCGATATACTTGAGATAGTACTTGAAAGTGGCATAAATTGGTAGCGGAGTTGGGGCCAATGTCACGGGACGAAGCTGAAAATTGGCCAACACGTCCGGTAAAATTTTGAACAGGCGGTTTGAAGCCCGGGCGGTGATCTGCAAAGACCACAACTTCTCCTTCTGAGGTGTGGGAGGACATTCCTCTCGTGGACCCTCCAGTGGATCTGTATCTTTGTCATCTAAAGCGCCAATCGATACCGGATCGTTCAATTTGTGACTCGGTGACGCGAAGGAACCGATTGCATTCATACACTTGTTTGGCCATGATAAGATCTCAAAAGTAACTGATCCGGTTCAAGAGCGTGCTTGTTACAAAGTGATTGATCTAAGTTATGATAAACCGGAGGCAGTGTCTATAAATCGGTTTATTGTGATATGATGTCAGATGGGCTCTGGCGGTTCAACAAGGGGACTAATGGTGTATCTGTGCCGGTTTAGCAGCTTTTTCTTATGGTGAGTTAAACCGCCTAATCTAGGCCTTGGAAATAATTGAAGCTATGGATAGTTTGCGGAAACAAGTTTCACAAGATCCCATGATAGCTACGGATCAAACGCAGGTCTACAGAAAACAGAAAATATTTCACGGAGGTAAAGCAAAAACGGAAGTGGACTATATGGCAGATATATATGCAGAAGATCCATGGGCTTAAGATGAGAAAGTGCAGCGGACGCGTAGGAATCGCTATTAGTACAGTACAGATTCACAGTGTGGTTCAAAGTTAAAAGGATAGATGGAAACGTACGAAGAACACGGTATGAAGCTGGAACCCTAAAAACAGATCTAAGTCGAGAAGGGAAGAAGCTTACGGGAATGGAGAAGATGCGAGAAGAGGGCGCAGATTACGAGTGCGTTGGTCGATCAGTGGCCTAGGACGAAGCAGAGGTCGGCGACGATGGTGGAGCTCAAAGCAGCGGCGAGGAAGGCGAAGAAGAGGAAAGGAAGGGAGGAAAGAAATGACCCTTCGGTCCTATTTATAAGGCAGCCAGGCTAGGTCAAGCGCGTGGATCCAGGAACTGCTATTAAAGAAGGCGTTATAAAGGATAAAATTTCAGGATGATGTCATGCCGGTTTACAGTGACCAGAAATAATGACGACATGGCGTTTTACCAGACAATAGAAGATGTCCAAGATACAAGCTTTGTGAAGGATTGACATGAACCATTTCAAATCAATCTGGGGCCTAATGTTGGGGATATTACCACTAGGTGTAAACCGGCCAGCTTGGGCCGAGTTTAATCCGTTAGTGGTATAAGCAGAGAAAGGCCCAAGGCCTGTAGTCGGTTTAGAACTTGTAGCCGTAAACCGGCCTGATGTATAACTTGTATTGTAAGTTAGGAATAGAGAGATACCAACCGGGATACGAGTATGAACCGGTTGGGACTCTATGAACCGACGGGCGTTACTCGTGTATATAAGGGGACGACCCGGCGACGGTTCAAAGAGAGAGACAACCACAACTCGAGCCTAGGCGAAGCTTGTTTGCTCCCTAGCCATCGAGACTACATCAATTCCATCACAACTAGACATAGGCTCTTACCTTCATCGAAGGGGCCGAACTAGTATAAAACCCTTGTGACTTTGTGTCCGCTTTTACTCCTTCAAGTAAACCCGTAGCGATGGCTCCACGACTAAGTCCTTACGCTAGGATATCTGCCGTGACAAATCCACGACAGCAACGACAACAACTACGCCCCCTTCCGAATCAGTATGGACGAGCTCAGCGTGTTCCTATTGAGCCAGGACAAAATTCTGGTGCCGCTGCTACTGCTGTTGGTGCTTCTTTGGCTCACTGCTCTGCTGCTTCTTTGGTACCGACGAGGATGATTGTGTGGGAGATTACGAGGATGAGGTTGATCAACATCGAACTACGTGCAACCACCAGCACCACAACCACCAGGTCGTCCACATGCAAATAATGGCAATGTTAGGGCTCCCCTAAGGTGCGAGATCATGACCATCTCCCTAAACTGAAATTGAATATTCCACCATTTGAGGGTAGATATGTTCACGATATATATCTTACTTGGGAGTTAGAAACTGAACAACGATTTACATGTTTACAATATCACGAGGAGAGACGTGTTCTGCTGCTGTTTGTGCTTTCACTAGCTTTGCATGTGTTTGGTGGTCGAACATTGTAGATTATATCTGTTCCACTACTTGGGCTGCTTTGAAAACTGCTATGCGTGCTCGTTGGGTTCCACCATATTATCAACGTGAATTACTTCAAAATTGCAGCGCTTAAGACAAGGAAAAAATTCTGTAGAAGAATATTATCGGGAATTACAAACTGGCTTGATTAGATGTGGTATTGTTGAGGAGAATGAAGCTATGCTTGCGTTTTACGGGTGGATTAAATAGAGATTGAGACCATTCTAGACTATAAGGATTATAATAATATCACTCGTTTATTCCATCTTGCTTGTAAAGCTGAGCGTGAAGTCAGGATCGGCGAGTGCATTGGCGCGCACTAACTTTTCTGCAGGTCGACCTTCATCATGGACACCACGTGCATCATCTACTTCACACGTTACGCTACACGGCACCTCGACCGGTGCCACTTCCAACCGCGATACAGCGGGCACAACCACCACTATCGCCAAGAGCACACTGCCGGACCTGCCTGAGTTCTTCTTCTTCCATGGTGTCAACAGGGCACACAAGTGATATTATTTGTCGTCGTTGTAAGGGAAGAGGACATTTTGCGAGAGAATGCAAATCTCAGCGTGTGATGATTGCTCTTGAGGATGGTGGGTATGAGTCCGCTAGTGACTATGATGAGGAGACTTTGGCTCTTATTACACATGAGGAACACGGTGGAGATGATTCGATCATGAGACACAATACATGGCTCTTGAAGATCTTGTGGTATGAATGTTTAGTTGCTCAACGTGTTTTGAGTGTGCAGAGTTACACAAGTGAGCAAAATCAGAGGCATAATTTGTTCCATACAAAGGGAGTTGTGAAGGAGCGTTCTATTAGCGTCATCATAGATGGAGGAGCTGCAACAACTTGGCTAGCATGGAGATGGTGGAGAAGCTATCTCTCACCACAAGACCACATCCACATCCTTACTACATTCAATGGTTCAACAACAGCGGCAAGGTTAAGGTAACACGTACTGCTCGTGTGCATTTTAGTATCTCTACATATGCTGATTATGTTGATTGTGATGTGGTACCTATGCAAGCATGTTCCTTATTACTTGTTAGACCATGGCAATTAGATAAAAATTCTGTACACCATGGTAGAAACAATCAGTATACTCTTGTTCATAAGGATAAAAATACTACTTTGCTTCCGATGACTCCTGAGTCCATTTTTGAAAGATGATATTAATAGAGCTAATAAAGCAAAATAGGAGAAAAATAAGAGTGAAAATCAGATTGTGGCAAAAGAATTTGAGCAACATATGAAGCCTAATAGTAAACCATCTAGTGTTGCTTCTGAAATTAAATTGAAAAGTGCATGTTTACTTGCCACTAAATCTGATATTGATGAGCTAGATTTTAGCAAATCTGTTTGCTATGCTTTTGTGTGCAAAGAGGCATTATTTTCATTCGAGGACGTGCCTTCTTCTTTGCCTCCTGCTGTCACTAACATTTTGCAGGAGTTTCTTGGCGTCTTTCCACAAGGCGTGCCACCGGATTACCGCCTATTCGTGGGATTGAGCATCGATTGACTTAATTCCGGTGCTTCTTTGCCAAACCGTCGCCATACCGTACCAATCCGGAGGAGGCGAAGGAGATTATCGTCAAGTACAAGAGCTTCTCGACAAAGGTTATATCTGCGAATCCCTTAGTCCTTGTGCTGTTCCTATTATTCTAGTGCGAAAAAGGATGGTACATCGCGTATGTGTGTTGATTGTAGAGGCATTAATAATATTACTATTCGTTATTGTCATCCTATTCCTAGGCTAGATGATATGCTTGATGAATTGAGTGGCTCTACAATATTCTCCAAAGTTGATTTGCGTAGTGGATACCATCAAATTCGTATGAAATTGGGGGATGAATGGAAAACAGCATTTAAAACTAAGTTTGGATAATATGAGTGGTTAGTCATGCCTTTTGGGTTAACTAATGCACCTAGTACTTTCATGAGATTAATGAACGAAGTTTTACGTGCTTTCATTGGACGATTTGTGGTAGGTTACTTTGATGACATATTGATTTATAGCAGATCTTTGGAGGAACATTTGGAACATTTACGTGCTGTTTTTATTGCTCTACGTGATGCACGTTTGTTTGGTAACCTTGGGAAGTGCACCTTTTGCACCGACCGAGTGTCTTTTCTTGGCTATGTTGTTACTCCACAGGAAATTGAAGTTGATAAAGCCAAGATTGAAGCTATTGAGAGTTGGCCGCAGCCCAAAGCGGTCACACAAGTGAGGAGTTTTCTTGGCCTCGCTGGATTCTATAGGCGTTTTGTGAGAGATTTCAGCACCATTGCTGCACCTCTCAATGAGCTTACAAAGAAGGATGTGCCTTTTGTTTGGGGTACCGCCAGGAAGAAGCCTTCACGGTGTTGAAAGATAAGTTGACACATGCTCCTTTACTCCAACTTCCTGATTTTAATAAGACTTTTGAGCTTGAATGTGATGCTAGTGGAATTGGATTAGGAGGTGTGTTATTACATGATGGCAAACCTGCTGCATACTTTTACGAAAAATTGAGTGGGCCTAGTCTGAATTATTCTACTTATGATTAAGAATTATATGCTCTTGTTAGGACTTTAGAAACATGGCAACATTATTTATGGCCCAAAGAATTTGTTATACATTCGATCATGAATCTTTGAAACATATTGAAAGTCAAGCTAAACTGAATCGTAGACATGCTAAATGGGTTGAATTCATTGAGACTTTCCCTTATGATAGAGGCGGGTGTGTCGATCTTTCGATGAGATGATAACTATCGATTTGGTGAAGATGACTTTGACGATCCGACTACAAGCGTGCCTGACGTTGCGCCTTAGCAATCGCTAAACCAACTCGAGAGGTTATTGACCACGCGGAGCACAATCAACGACCACGAAGGTCTATTCCTGCAAGCAATCGAAGAACAAGCAAGAATATGATAAAAGCAATCTGAATATTACGAGTATGTATGAAGTATTGATAAAGGTGGGGATCCGTCAGCGGTCTTGGTCTGGTCGTTGGACACAAACGAAATACACAAAGTTGCAATGGCTAACTTTTAACTAAACAAATCCCAAGGGAAAAGCTACTTGATGGATCTACTTATATAGGAGCAAGGGGTGGAGACCAAGGAGGTGGGAGAACGTCCCAAGGCAGCCTAAAACTAACCCTAGGTCGTACAAGGCCAATGGGCCCAAGTGGAGGTGACGTAACACCTTTGGACTTGTAGTTTGACTCGGATTCTGGTGCAGCGTCAGATTGTTTCGTCCATAACTCAACGCTCCGGACGGCTTTTAAGGTGATTCAAACTGTGCTGGAAAGAGCATGAAATCTACTTTCCAACAAAAAGGAATCAAGCAATTCGGAGTCCGTATGAAAAAGTTGTTGACATTTTGAGTCAGGTATGTCTGTGCAGTCCGAATCTGAATCCAGAACGTGAGAGACTTGGACTCTATCTTCTCTTGGCCCAAAAGTGACGTGAGAAGACTTTTTGAACAGCACCTAAACTTCTCCTTTTCCCTTATCTTCATATGTGGATTGTACAAATGTCCCATACACCTGCAATTAGACAAAACACAAAAGTATGTGAAGTATTTTTTGTTCTGGATAACACAAATATATTATTGAATAGTTTGCACTAGAAATCACCTGACAAATATGCATGTATGCAATATTTTTGGTCTTATCCAAGCTAGTCATGTCCTCATCATCCTCCCCTTCTTGAAAACAAAGCCGTCCTCGGCGTTGCTTAATCTGAAATGTGGCTAACGAAAGAGACAAGGTGTACATGTTATATATGTATACGTCATCCATTTTTACTTCCCTTGATTTTTGCATATATGACACATGAATAGATGAGTAACTTGCATAGTTCACAAAATCTAAAGCCAACAAATTAGCACAAGAACTAGAAGGCATGAAAATATTGCAACTCAGTTTGCACATATAAGTGAAGCTCTTATTTATTTCAAAAGATTGACAATGTTCATCATTAAACCATCCCAACATTGGTGAATAAACCTTATTTGAATCAAATTTACTTGCTACAACATGCTTAGATAAGCAAATATGCAATGAGTCATTCGACACAGAATCATCACCAAGATTAGAGGTCATATCAAAATGATTAAACATTGATTCTTTTGCATCAACAGTTAATTCAATGGGTGCACTCAAAATTGTTGGTATTTCAGTTGTTTGATCACATGACGCATTCATGACAGTTTCAAGATTCTCTAAAATAGTTGATGTGCTCAAATCACCAGGTAACTCAACACATGATGCATTCAACTTAACTAGGGATGCATCATTCTCATGTGAAGTTAAATCATCAATACCTTCTTTGTTACCTTGTCGCAAAGGCGTAGGCTGATGTAGGTACAGAGCGTAGACAATGCACCATGCTCTTGAGATGATGCCGCTCACAATCCGAGGTGGGGCTGCTCTAGTAGGTGCAGCGGTGGAGGAACCAACGGCGGTGGTGAGCAGGAACTGGAATAGTAGTTGTTGTAGTCACCCAATGCATTCTCTGTGAATGTCTCTCAAAGGTACAAGCACGAACATACATACCAGTAATGCAACGAGGAATATACTGAAATCTTGCACGAATATCATGGTTCAAACCACCAAAAATCTATTCATTGTATCATCCTCAGATTCTTCTATGTCACAATGATGTATATAAGATTTGAACTCTTGGTAGTAAGCATGAACAGTGTTATTGCCTTGTTTAAGTTGTTCAAATTTGCGAAGCAATTCACGACGATAGTAAGGAGGGAAAAATTGTTTTCTCATTACATCTTTCAAATCTTTCCAAGTTGTGGGTTGGTTATCAATGTTTTTCTTACAATGCACACTCCACCAAACAGAAGCAAAACCAGTAAATGCTCTAGTGGCAGCTCGTACTCGCTCAAGTTCAGAAAAGCCATGGTGACTAAAAACTTGTTCTACTTCAAGCTCCCAAGCTAGATAAATAGCAGGATTAAATCTACCCTCAAATGACGGTAAAGGGCTAACCTGGCCATGTGCTTGTGTGTGCTGCTCCAACTCTCGTGATGGTGAAGATGTGTTAAATCGTCCAAGTACTTCTATCTCCGAAACCTGTCATGATTAGTAGAAACAAGAAACAAAATTCGAGAATAATGTTCCTATGAACTACTAGGATGTGGTTGTAAAGTGCTCACGATAAAGCAAATATCAATATCTTACAAGTTCTTACCATGCGGCGGTGGTGACGGGCAACCAGCGGTGTCAAGTAACTCTGAAGATTGTGTAAAGGGATTGCGAGGGAACGTCACGTATACGGTGTAGAAATATGTGGAGCTGGGTTGGCTATATATGGTAGCAAAAATTTAGCAATAATCAATTCAAAGATGCAATGTTGAATAAGCGCTCAACGACGGTACTGTGCTGGTCCTAGGCTAGACCGGACTAGAGACGCGAGCCTAGAACACTAATGAGGTCACGGCGTAGCACAACTAGCATCAATGAAGGATACTAAGTAGCTCTTGACAGCAAGATATAAGTGAAGATCACAACGGTAGTTAAGATAATGATGAAAAACAACTACCAAGCAGGACATACAACACTCTCTCTCCAACTTTCCTCTTGAAAAGTTTGAGCCAATTTCCTGATAAATTCTTTAAAATAATGCTACCAACTCAAGCTTTCCAATGCAAAAAGAATCACTCAATTCCGAGTTGATATGAGGAGTCAAAGAATTCTAAAACTGGCCTGAAAATTGGAACAAGCTGTGTTCACGAACTTCGGAGGGCAAAAAGACCTATTTAGAAGCCGATTTTGAGGTGTCAAATATTGAACTAGCTTCTGCAACTATTTAGATGCGGCTCGTCGCTAGCTTCAATTTGAGTACTCACGGAGCCAAAACGGACTTCGTATGAGGAAGATACACCTGTTTTACTGAACAGTGCGCAAAACAGATTCCAATCCGAATTCAGGTACGAGATTGATTCTAGATAGATCCTTTTTTTTCTTCTCTTTTTTTCCTCACACTTTTTTTTTTTTTTTTCTCTCTCTTTTTCTTTTTTTTCTCTTTTTTTCTCTCTTTTTCTCTCTTTTTTCTCTCTTTTGTTTTCTCCTCTTTCCAATACAAACTAGATAAGATGCAGATTGGATCGGCGAAGATGTGAATGACCTCAACTATGATTATGACAATGACCTAAACTTCTCCTTTTCCTTATCTTCATATGTGGATTGTACAAATGTCCCATACACCTGCAATTAGACAAAACACAAAAGTATGTGAAGTATTTTTGTTCGGATAACATAAATATATTATTGAATAGTTTGCACTAGAAATCACCTGACAAATATGCATGTATGCAATATTTTTGGTCTTATCCAAGGTAGTCATGTCCTCATCACCTTATGTCATTAAACACAAGAAGGGTAAAGAAAATGTTATTGCTGATGCATTGTCTCGTCGCTATACTATGCTTTCACAACTTGACTTCAAAATATTTGGTTTGGAGACTATCAAAGATCAATATGTGCATGATGCTGATTTTAAAGATGTATTGCAGAATTGTAAAGAAGGAAGAACATGGAACAAGTTTGTCGTTAATGATGGATTTGTGTTCCGTGCTAACAAGCTATACATTCCAGCTAGCTCCGTTCGTCTTTTGTTGTTGCAGGAGGCGCATGGAGGAGGACTAATGGGACACTTTGGCGTGAAGAAGACGGAGGACGTACTTGCTACACATTTATTTTGGCCAAAGATGAGACGGGATGTTGAGCGTTTTATTGCTCGCTGCACTACATGTCAAAAAACTAAGTCACGACTCAATCCTCATGGTTTATATATGCCTTTGCCTGTACCTAGTGTTCCTTGGGAGGTGATAGAGGCGAGGGTGTCCCGTCTTTCGATGAGATGGTGGCTATCGTTTTGGATGAAGTCGACTTTGACGATCCGACTACGAACGTGCGAGGACGTCGCGCCTTAGCAATCACTAAACCAACTCCGATAGGTTATTGACCACGCCGGAGCACGATCAACCTGACCACGAAGGTCTGTTTCCTCTGAGCAAACGAAGAACAAGCAAGAAACTAAGATTGCAATCTGGATATTGCGAATATAAGAGGAAAGCTTTATTGATCAAGGAGGGTTCTGTGGCGCCTTTATGCCGGTCTTGGAAAACAAAGCGAAATGCACGCGAAGTTGCAGCTATGGCGAACTTTTAATCTAAACAAAACCCAAGTCTAAACGGTGCCCTAAGGGCTGTATATATGGAGGAAGAGGGGTGAATTTCGTGGCCCTTGGTGGAGGGTCCCAAACTAACCCTATCTCTTGTTTCCCCACACATATGGACTCTAAAATAACCTATACTAATGTATTTCGAAATTACAGGCCTGGCCCAATAATAAGGTGACGCAGCACCTAGAATAGCCTCTGGATGAAATTTATGAAGTGGCATCTTGTATATTTCGTCCAAGGCTTCATGCACTCATTATGGTGGCTTCAAAGTCCTGAAATCATCACTTGTAACTCCATTCTTGTCCCCTTGCGCATGCCATCATCTCCATGCTTGTTCTTGCTCCAATGTTCATCCTTCTCCAAGCTAGGCCCTTCATTTGTAAGCAAAACAAATGTATCCAATTTAAGCAGCATCATATTCTCATGAACATTAGAATCATTACCAAGAAACGAAAGTACACGGTAATTTAGTTGGCGTGCGCGAGCTCTAGTAATTGGTCCAGTATGTATAGCAGCAGGGGCTGTGGGTGTAACAATGGAATTGATGTCCTCATCATCCTCCCCTTCTTGAAATGAAGTCGTCCTCGACGCCAGCTCATCTTCCTCACCCAAATATGGCTTCAAATCTGCAATGTTAAAAGTGGGACTAACCCCAAAATCTGCAGGCAGCTCGAGTTTATATGCATTATCATTTACTTTCTCCAACACCTTAAAGGGACCAGCAGCACGTGGCATTAGCTTTGATTTGCGTAAATCAGGAAATATATCCTTACGCAAATGTAACCAAACAAGATCTCCAGGTGCAAACACAACATGTTTTCTACCCTTATCTCCAGCAAGTTTATATTTAGCATTCATACGCTCAATGTTTTCCTTAGTTAACTCATGCATTTTTAAAATCAATTCAGCACGTTCTTTAGCATCAAAATTAACCTTCTCCGAACATGGAAGAGGCAACAAATCAATAGGTGCACGAGGTAGGAAACCATACACAACTTCAAAAGGGCACATCTTAGTAGTAGAATGCGATGAGCGATTATAAGCAAATTCAATATGAGGCAAGCATTCCTCCCACATTTTCTTATTATTCTTTAGAACAGCCCTAAGCATAGTAGACAATGTTCTATTGACTACTTCAGTTTGACCATCGGTTTGGGGGTGACAAGTAGTACTAAAAGCAATTTAGTCCCCAACTTAGCCCATAAATATCTCCAAAAGTGGCTAAGAAATTTAGTATCACGATCGACACAATAGTATTTGGCACACCATGCAAGCGAATAATTTCACGAAAGAACAAATCAGCAACATTAAAGCATCATCGCTTTTATGACATGGTATAAAGTGTGCCATTTTCGAGAATCTATCCACGACAACAAATATGCTATCCTCCCTTCTTTGTTCTAGGTAAACCTAAGACAAAGTCCATAGATATATCCTCCCAAGGAACACTAGGTACAGAGCAAAGGCATATATAAACCATGAGGATTGAGTCGTGACTTAGCTTTTTGACATGTAGTGCAGCGAGCAATAAAAGCGCTCAACATCCGTCTCATCTTTGGCCAAAAGAAATGTGTAGCAAGTCGTCCTCCGTCTTCTTCACGCCAAAGTGTCCCATTAGTCCTCCTCCATCGCCTCTGCAACAACAAAAGATGAGCGGAGCTAGCTGGAATGCATAGCTTGTTAGCACGGAACACAAATCCATCATTAACGACAAACTTGTTCCATGTTCTTCCTTCTTTACAATTCTGCAATACATCTTTAAAATCAGCATCATGCACATATTGATCTTTGATGGTCTCCAAACCAAATATTTTGAAGTCAAGTTGTGAAAGCATAGTATAGCGACGAGACAATGCATCAGCAATAACATTTTCTTTACCCTTCTTGTGTTTAATGACATAAGGGAAAGTCTCAATGAATTCAACCCATTTAGCATGTCTACGATCTAGTTTAGCTTGACTTTTAATATGTTTCAAAGATTCATGATCGAATGTATAACAAATTCTTTGGGCCATAAATAATGTTGCCATGTTTCTAAAAGTCGAACAAGAGCATATAAATCTTTATCATAAGTAGAATAATTCAGACTAGGCCCACTCAATTTTTCGAGAAAAGTATCCAACAGGTTTACCATCTTGTAATAACACACCTCTAATCCAATTCCACTAGCATCACATTCAAGCTCAAAAGTCTTATTAAAATCAGGAAGTTGGAGTAAAGGAGCATGTGTCAACTTATCTTTCAACACCGTGAAGGCTTCTTCTGTGCGGTACCCCAAACAAAAGGCACATCCTTCTTTGTAAGCTCATTGAGAGGTGCAGCAATGGTGCTGAAATCTCTCACAAAACGCCTATAGAATCCAGTGAGGCCAAGAAAACTCCTCACTTGTGTGACCGTTTTGGGCTGCGGCCAACTCTCAATAGCTTCAATCTTGGCTTTATCAACTTCAATTCCCTGTGGAGTAACAACATAGCCAAGAAAAGACACTCGGTCGGTGCAAAAGGTGCACTTCCCAAGGTTACCAAACGAACGTGCATCACGTAGAGCATTAAAAACAGCACGTAAATGTTCCAAATGTTCTTCCAAAGATTTGCTATAAATCAGTATATCATCAAAATAGACTACCACAAATCGTCCAATAAAAGCACGTAAAACTTCGTTCATTAAACTCATGAAAGTACTAGGTGCATTAGTTAACCCAAAAGGCATGACTAACCACTCATATAATCCAAACTTAGTTTTAAATGCTGTTTTCCATTCATCTCCCAATTTCATACGAATTTGATGGTATCCACTCATAAATCAACTTTGGAGAATATTGTAGAGCCACTCAATTCATCAAGCATATCATCTAGCCTAGAAATAGGATGACGATAACGAATAGTAATATAATTAATGCCTCTACAATCAACACACATATGCGATGTACCATCCTTTTTCGGCACTAGAATAATAGGAACAGCACAAGGACTAAGGGATTCGCGTATATAACCTTTGTCGAGAAGCTCTTGTACTTGACGCATAATCTCCTTCGTCTCCTCTGGATTGGCACGGTATGGCGACGGTTTGGCGGTGAAGCACCGGAATTAAGTCAATCGATGCTCAATCCCTCGAATAGGCGGTAATCCCGGTGGCACGTCTTGTGGAAAGACGTCAGCGAACTCCTGCAAAATGTTAGTGACAGCAGGAGGCAAAGAGGAAGGCACGTCCTCGAATGAAAATAATGCCTCTTTTCACACAAAAGCATAGCAAACAGATTTGCTAAAATCTAGCTCATCAATATCAGATTTAGTGGCAAGTAAACATGCACTTTTCAATTTAATTTCAGAACCAACACTAGATGGTTTACTATTAGGCTTCATATGTTGCTCAAATTCTTTTGCCACAATCTGATTTTCACTCTTATTTTTCTCTTGTTTTGCTTTATTAGCTCTATTAATATCATCTTTCAAAATGGACTCAGGAGTCATAGGAAGCAAAGTAATATTTTTATCCTTATGAACAAGAGTATACTGATTGTTTCTACCATGGTGTACAGAATTTTTATCAAATTGCCATGGTCTACCAAGTAATAAGGAGCATGCTTGCATAGGTACCACATCACAATCAACATAATCAGCATATGTAGAGATACTAAAATGCACACGAACAGTACGTGTTACCTTAACCTTGCCGCTGTTGTTGAACCATTGAATGTAGTAAGGATGTGGATGTGGTCTTGTGGTGAGAGATAGCTTCTCCACCATCTCCATGCTAGCCAAGTTGTTGCAGCTCCCTCCATCTATGATGATGCGAATAGAACGTTCCTTCACAACTCCCTTTGTATGGAATAAATTATGCCTCTGATTTTGCTCAGACTTGTGTAACCTGCACACTCAAAACACGTTGAGCAACTAAACATTCATACTGTCGGCATAAATCGGCAGCCATGTATTGTGTCTCATGATCAGAATCATCTCCACCGTGTTCCTCATGTGTAATAAGAGCCAAAGTCTCCTCATCATAGTCACTAGCGGACTCATACCCACCATCCTCGGTAGCAATCATCACACGCTGAGATTTGCATTCTCTCATAAAATGTCCTCTTCCCTTACAACAACGACAAATAATATCACTTGTGTGCCCTATTGACGCCATGGAAGAAGAAGAGCTCTGTGCAGGTCCGGCAGGTGTGCTCTTGGCAGATAGTGGTGGTTGTGCACCTTTTCGTGTATCACGGTTGGAGGTGGCACCAGCGGAGGTGCGGTGTAGCGAACGTGTGGAAGTAGATGATGCGTGGTGTCCATGATGAAGGTCGACTGCGAGAAAAGTTAGTCCGCGCCAATGCCGTCGATCCTGCACTTCACGTTCAGCTTTACAAGCAAGATGGAATAAGCAGTGATATTATTATAATCCTTATAGTCTAGAATGGTCGAAATCTCTATTTAATCCACCCGAAAGCGTGCAAGCATTGCTTCATTCTCCTCAACAATACCACATCTAATCAAGCCGGTTTGTAATTCTGATAATATTCTTCTCAGAAATTTTTCCTTGTCTTAAACGCTGCAATTTTTGAAGCAATTCACGTTGATAATATGGTGGAACCCAACGATACGCATAGCAGTTTTCAAAGCAGCCCAAGTAGCTGGAACAGGATATAATCTACAATGTTCAGACCACCAAACACATGCAAAGCTAGTGAAAGCACAAGCAGCAGCAGAACACGTCTCTCCTCGGGATATTGTAAACATGTAAATCGTTGTTCAGTTTCTAACTCCCATGTAAGATATATATCAGGAACATATCTACCCTCAAATGGTGGAATATTCAATTTCAGTTTAGGGAGATGGTCATGATCTCGTACCTGAGGGGGAGCCCTAACATTGCCATTATTTGCATGTGGACGACCTGGTGGTTGTGGTGCTGGTGGTTTCACGTAGTTCTGATGTTGATCAACCTCATCCTCGTAATCTCCCACATAATCATCCTCGTCGGTACCAACAGCAGCAGTAGTAGGAGCCAAAGAAGCACCAACAGCAGTAGCAGCGGCACCAGAATTTTGACCTGGCTCAATAGGAACACGCTGAGCTCGTCCATACTGATTCGGAAGGGGGCGTAGTTGTTGTCGTTCTTGAGAGGTGCGATAGGTGCAGCCGGCGGTGGTTGTGGAAAAGCAGCGAGCAATTCATCAAACTTGCTATCAAGCTTTGTTTCAAACGTCTTCTCAATGCCATCTACCACCACCGCTTATCCGCCCTTTGTTTGAATCCGTATATACACTTGATAATAGATGGGATGGTGGCACGTGGTGGAAATTAATAGATGGGATGGTGGACAGC
>JAHHZJ010002191.1:0-25693 GCA_021437245.1 Aegilops speltoides
GGATAGAAGTGTGCGGTGGCATAGAATTGCATGATCATCTCATCGTTCGGCGATCAACCGACCAGAAATCGCAATCCCTGGCGGTGAAGCTCTGCACATGTGGGAAATAGTCTGTGCTCTTCACTGTCGATGTATTCCGGTCAACATATCTTGTGTCGAACAATTGGCTTCTTGTCCAGCAACTGTCTCATAAAGTCTTGTTGCTCTTTAGTGTGGAATCTTGGGTCAATATTGTTCTTCTCCTGGCGGCATATGGATCTGTTTGCCTCCATAGCACGAGTCCTTTGTCCTTTCTCTCCTTCATGTTTTCAGCTAGGATGAGCTTCATTATGGTAGCGGTTTACATCTTAGCTTGGCGGAACATGAGCATCATCATCGAGTTCTGCGGTGGCACATTGTCCTTTTTCTTTTACAGTGGAATATTTCTCACGGTCTTTACGGGCTTAGCATTGGTTTGGCTTGGGCTGCCTTCTTGGGCTGAAGCCTTAGTTTAGGAGGTGCTCACCTACGATGGCATCACCCATCAACCACGCTTACGAGGTGGTGAGGTGCTTCCTCATCGAATCATCATCATCGGCGATCTCTTCATGAACTTTCCTCTTCCTCTTGGAAGTCTTCTTAACCTTCTTTGGAGGTTTCTTCCATCTTGAGCTTCGTCTGCGATGGATTTCTTGACCTTGGTTGTGCCTTTCTTTGAATCTTTCCTTGATAGCTCTTGCAACCACTTGCCTTTTAGGCTTAAGTTATTTCCTCTTGACAATGAAATCTGAATCTTCCTCATCAAGTTTCTCTTCCTCCATGAGTGGCGTGACGGCGATCCACTTAGTGCTTCTCTCTCCATCATCGAAAAGCGCTTATACGGACTTGGCTGCCTCTGGAATCTCAGGCATCGGACCTGTTACATTGTCACTTCCCGGACATGTCGACAACTTTGAATAGAGTGGGTATGGGCAGAATAGAAGAGTTATCACAAGCTGCGAAGATTTTGCAAAAGAATGAGTTCAAACTTTAGTTTTAGGTTTTCACAGAATACATGTCGATTCGAGGTCTATTAATTCGGTGAAACCGAAATGTCTAACAGACCACATACACCACTTTGGTTGGACGAAATGGGTTTCGATCTAAAGACAGTTAGGGTTTCACTAAATTTTCACCGGTCTTACCGATTTGCACTTCGGTTTCACGAAAAGTGCATGCAATGGCGGAAGCCGTCGGTCGATCCGAAAATGCGAGAATCGGTCACAAGAGATGTGTTGGCGACCTAACCTAAAATTTTACTCGAAATTTGTCCTATGATCTAAGCAATTGGATAGGAAATCTCAAACTTGGCAGAATCATGGCAATGCCTATCGTGCATAGAATCAGCGATTGGAACACGAGAGGATGAAACTCACCCAATGGGTGGAGCTTCACTCGGCAGCAGTGCGATGCGAGACCGTTGGCGGCGATGGAGACCAGTGGCGGCGCCTGGCTGACGGAGGCGATCCGTAGACCAAAGGCGGCAGCGGCGAAAGTTTTGAGGCGTTTGAAGAGGTAATCAGCGGCTCGTCCTCGGTATATATACTCTTGGTGTCGGTGGGACGAGTTTGAAAACTTCGGTGGGACCGAGATGGTTAGCTGCGTGCGATTACACGCCAGTCACGAAAATTGACTTCGGTTTCACGGGTGAAAACCTAGATCAATCAAGTGATTTGATGCGTCGATTTGATATATCGGTTTGACGAAAGTACTTAGAAGGTTTTGGAAGTTAGGCTTTTGGCGGATCGGTGGCTCAAGGTGCTCCTCCTCGATGCATCGAAAAAGTCTTGTTCAAATTTGTGATATAAGCATGAATAGAGTTTGAGACAAGAAAGCATAGATAGCTAGGGGAAAAACTTAGGCATTCTTGTCCATCCATTTGGTCAAAGAAAAAACCATAAAGACCAAAGCAACAAATGGATGTCCTCGAATGGATAAAATCATGCATCCAACATGCTCACACAATAAGATAGCAAATGAAATATGTGTCAAACATGCACAAACAAAACACTAACAACTGCACACAATTTGGCGATGACTAGGTCATCTATATATAGTATATTGACTTAGGAGTCAAATGAGAACATTTGATCATAGGTCATACTCATCGTTTAAGCACAAGTGGGGTTACCACTTTTCCATAAAGCATTAATGTGTTCACATCATTAGGAGATGTTTTAGCTCATTTCTTTAAGCAAAGCTCCCCTTGATGTGAGAACCCCTTTAAAGGTCAAACTAACCTTGGGTTGTCGTTGAAGACTTCATGTAGATGTTGAAGATGTGGATGCTCAATGTTGATGAAGATCATCAAGAGTTGAGAGCAATCCTTTGGATCCGGGCACTTTCAATACCTACATGGGTTAGTCCCAAAGGAACAAACAAGGTATCCATGGACATAGATTGAAGTACGGGATGATGTCCATGAAAGCAATGATTACCTTGTCCCTTGACTTACCAACATGAGGGTTTGTGACTCCATGAACTAGTGCAAGATGTGGAGGTTGATTGCACAAGTCCTTGCCAAAATGAATATGAGTGAAGTGTTTGGGGAGTCACCCTCAAGAACTCTCTAGTTCTTCTTCTTGAATCCACATCATCTTGATGGGAATCCTTGGGGTAGTAGTTGAGCTCGTTGAAGTAGAACTTGAAGTTGCCTTGGGAACCCCTTGACCATGGCCTTGGGTGCTTCAAGAATGTATCAATCTCCTCTTGAAGCTTGTCCTTGCCTTTTAGCTTGTGGTCTTGTGGTGGAAGGTCATCTTGAGCTTGTTCCTCATTGGAAGGTAGGATCATACTTCTCCTCTTGAGAGACGAACTTTGGAGTGGGATATTGACCTTCTTCCCATTCAACACCCTCGGCGTTGAACTTTCGCTCAAAACCAATTCCTTGATTCTTCCTGTTCTTCCTTGTTTGAACAATTTCCTCAAAGCTCTTGCTTGGCAAGACTCTTGTAGACACCTTTCTCTATTCCCTTTCAATAGACTATTTTCTTGCTCAAGTGAAACTTGGCTTGAAACATTGTTAGTGGAATCAAAGAATTACTAGAAGTAACAAATTTGATTTAACATGATTATTTTACTACTAGATGAAGAATTTTTCTTATGCTTGTCATGCTTAATTTTGATAGGTGGCAAGAAATTAGACAAGAGAGTCGTTTGGCAAGATATGAAGAACTCTTCTTTGAAGATCGTCATTGATAGCTTTTAGAAACTCATGCTCTTGCTCTAGATTGAGCTTCTCGGCGTAGCTTCTCATGAGATCTTAGGAGCTCTCTATGATCTTCTTGAGTTGTTTCATGAGCTAACTTAAGAGTGTTTAGTTCTTTAGTTAGGCGCTCAATCTCCTTCATAGCATTGTCATTCGACTCATCTCGACTATAAAGACTACTAGCATGTTCATCATTACTAAGCTCACTAGATTTATCATGTAAAAGCTCATCTTCACCAAGCAAGTCATCCTCATCACTATTAAAGTCAATAAACTCGGATGTGATACCTTGGGGCCTTTTGCCATGAAGCATCTTCCAATTCCCTCATTTGGTGAATCAAATATGTCATAGGAGTTGGAGTTGGAGGATAGAGCAAGACCGGCAACACCTTCATCTTTTTGTATTGGAGTTGGAGTGATAGCTTCTTTGGAGTGATTGTGATCGGGGAAACCCATTCACCAACATGAGCTTGATGTTTTCTTCTTGTGTAGCTCCTTGATGACTTGTCTTTCCTTCCAATCCTTGCTTCTCAGGAGGATCTTGTTCTAACGATCATCTTTCTCCTTCTCTCTTTTAGGACTCTTCTCTTGAGCTTCTTCTTCTGGAATTCTTTCTTCTCTTGGGGAAATCGAACACTCATTTGAGTAGTGTCGGGTCTTCCACAATTTAGCATTCGATCCGACTAGAAGATCTCCTTCATCAATGATCTAGACTTTGAGCTTCTTTCCTTGCCTACTCTTGTAGAATTTGTTGAAGTTCTTCACCATTAGGCTTATCTCTTCATTGAAACTAGCTTGTCACTTGAGGATGTGGGGCTTCAATTGCAGCTTTTAAGCACCACTAGACTTGTTGGCTCTTCCTTATCTTTAAGTGTCATCTCATGAAACAATCCTTCCAATGACGGTAGGCTTGAGATCTTTGTAGTTTGGCATCATTTGGATCAAAGTGCACGGTGTCATACTTTCCATCCAAAGCTCGAGAATCTTCTTGATGATGAATCGGTCGGTCATTTCTCGCTTCCTAAGCCCATCTCATTGGTGATGGAGCAAGCCTAGAGTACATTTGACTCCTTCACCTTCCTTCATCTTGAACTTGTCAAGTGACCTTGAAGAACATCTAGCTTTGATTCCTTCACGGACTCTGTACCCGTGCATTTACCAAAGTATCCCAAATCTCTTTTGCATTCTCAAGGCGGTGATCTTGTTGAACTCCTCGGGACACAAAGCATTGAAGAGAATTCACAAGCTTGAGCATTGTTATCACGCCTCATCCGTGCTTGCGATCCGGTACTTTTCCTTCCTCGAAGAACTCACCTTGCAAGCCAACACAAATAATGCCCCATCGGCGGGGTTATGTCCAAGAATATGCATTTTCATTTTATGCTTCCAACTAGCAAAGTTTGAACCATCAAAGTAAGGACCTCTGAAAATTACCCTCACTAGGCGCCATACTCTCCTAGGTTGTGAAACCAAGCTTATGGTCAATGCAATGAAACCAATCCAATGGAGACCAAAGCTCATACCACTTGTAGGATCGGAAGTATGTCTAGAGGGGGTGATTAGACTACTTGACAACAAAATTTTGCCTTTTGAAAACTTAGGCATTCTTGTCCATCCATTTGGTCAAAAAGAAAAGAAAACCATAAAGACCAAAGCAACAAATGGATGTCCTCGAATGGATAAAATCATGCATCCAACATGCTCACACAATAAGATAGCAAATGAAATATGTGTCAAACATGCACAAACAAAACACTAACAACTTGACACACAATTTGGCGATGACTAGGTCATCTATATATGAGTATATTGACTTAGGAGTCAAATGAGAACATTTGATCATAGGTCATACTCATCGTTTAAGCACAAATGGGGTTACCACTTTTCCATAAAAGCATTAATGTGTTCACATCATTAGGAGATGTTTTAGCTCATTTCTTTAGAGCAAAGCTCCCCTTGATGTGAGAACCCTTTTAAAGGGTCAAACTAACCTTGGGTTGTCATTGAAGACTTCATGTAGATGTTGAAGATGTGGATGCTCAATGTTGATGAAGATCATCAAGAGTTGAGAGCAATCCTTTGGATCCGGCACTTTCAATACCTACATGGGTTAGTCCCACAAGGAACAAACAAGAGTATCCATGGACATAGATTGAAGTACAGTGATGATGTCCATGAAAGCAATGATTACCTTGTCCCTTGACTTACCAACATGAGGGTTTGTGACTCCATGAACTAGTGCAAGATGTGGAGGTTGATTGCACAAGTCCTTGCCAAAATGAATATGAGTGAAGTGTATTGGCGGAGTCACCCTCAAGAACTCTCTAGTTCTTCTTCTTCGGAATCCACATCATCTTGATGGGAATCCTTGGGGTAGTAGTTGAGCTCGTTGAAGTAGAACTTGAAGTTGCCTTGGGAACCCACTTGACCATGGCCTTGGGTGCTTCAATAGAATGTATCAATCTCCTCTTGAAGCTTGTCCTTGCCTTTTAGCTTGTGGTCTTGTGGTGGAAGGTCATCTTGAGCTTGTTCCTCATTGGAAGAAGTAGGATCATACTTCTCCTCTTGAGAGACGAACTTTGGAGTGGGATATTGACCTTCTTCCCATTCAACACCCTCGGCGTTGAACTTTAGCTCAAAACCAATTCCTTGATTCTTCTGTGTCTTCCTTGTTTGCGAACAATTTCCTCAAAGCTCTTGCTTAAGCAAGACTCTTGTGAACACCTTTCTCTATAATCCCTTTCAATAGACTATTTTCTTGCTCAAGTGAAACTTGGCTTGAAACATTGTTAGTGGAATCAAGAGAATTACTAGAAGTAACAACATTTGATTTAACATGATTATTGTTACTACTAGATGAAGAATTTTCTTATGCTTGTCATGCTTAATTTTGATAGGTGGCAAGAAATTAGACAAGAGAAGTCGTTTGGCAAGATATGAAGAACTCTTCTTTGAAGATGGGTCATTGATAGCTTTTAGAAACTCATGCTCTTGCTCTAGATTGAGCTTCTCGAAAGCGTAGCTTCTCATGAGATCTTAGGAGCTCTCTATGATCTTCTTGAGTTGTTTCATGAGCTAACTTAAGAGTGTTTAGTTCTTTAGTTAGACGCTCAATCTCCTTCATAGCATTGTCATTCGACTCATCTCGACTATAAAGACTACTAGCATGTTCATCATTACTAAGCTCACTAGATTTATCATGTAAGCTCATCTTCACCAAGCAAGTCATCCTCATCACTATTAAAGTCAATAAACTCGGGGATGTGATACCTTGGGGCCTTTTGCCATGAAGCATCTTCCAATTCCCTCATTTGGTGAATCAAATATGTCATAGGAGTTGGAGTTGGAGGATACGAGAAACAAGACCGCAACACCTTCATCTTGACTGTATTCGGAGTTGGAGTGATAGCTTCTTTGGAGTGATTGCCGGTCGGGCGGAAACCCATTCACCAACATGAGGCTTGATGTTTTCTTCTTGTGTAGCTCCTTGATGACTTGTCTTTCCTTTCGAATCCTTGCTTCTCAGGAGGATCTTCGTTCATAACGATCATCTTTACTCCTTCTCTCTTTTAGGCGACTCTTCTCTTGAGCTTCTTCTTCTCGAGATTCTTCTCTTCTCTTGTGGGAAGTCGAACACTCATTTGAGTAGTGTCCGGGTCTTCCACAATTATAGCAGTTCGATCCACGACTAGAAGATCTCCCTTCATCATATGATCTAGACTTTGAGCTTCTTTCCTTGCTTCTACTCTTGTAAAATTTGTTGAAGTTCTTCACCATTAGGCTTATCTCTTCATTGGAAACTAGCTTGTCACTTGAGGATGTGGGAGCTTCAATTGCAGCTTTGTAAGCACCACTAGACTTGTTGTGAAGCTCTTCCTTATCTTTAAGTGTCATCTCATGAGCAACAATCCTTCCAATGACTTGGTAGGCTTGAGATCTTTGTAGTTTGGCATCATTTGGATCAAAGTGCACCGGTGTCATACTTTCCATCCAAAGCTCGAGAATCTTCTTGATGATGAATCGGTCGGTCATTTCCTCGCTTCCTAAGCCTGCCATCTCATTGGTGATGAGAGCAAGCCTAGAATACATTTCAGTGACTCCTTCACCTTCCTTCATCTTGAACTTGTCAAGTGACCTTGAAGAACATCTAGCTTTGATTCCTTCACAGGACTCTTGCCTTCGTGCATTTCGACCAAAGTATCCCAAATCTCTTTTGCATTCTCAAGGCGGCTGATCTTGTTGAACTCCTCGGGACACAAAGCATTGAAGAGAATGTCACAAGCTTGAGCATTGTTACTTAACATCGCAACTCATCCATGATAACCCGCGATCCGGTACTTTTCCTTCCTCGAAGAACTCACCTTGCAAGCCAACACAAATAATGCCATCATGCGGCGAGGTTATGTCCAGAATATGCATTTTCATTTTATGCTTCCAACTAGCAAAGTTTGAACCATCAAAGTAAGGACCTCTCGAAAATTACCCTCACTAGGCGCCATACTCTCCTAGGTTGTGAAACCAAGCTTATGGAGTCAATGCAATGGAAACCAATCCAATGGAGACCAAAGCTCGATACCACTTGTAGGATCGGAAGTATGTCTAGAGGGGGTGATTAGACTACTTGACAACTTAAAAATTTTGCCTTTTGATTGGAGTAGTTTCTTAGCGGGTTCACAATGATAACCAAGTCAAGTAACACCCTACACATGCAATTCTAGAGTTGTGGCAGCGAAAAGTAAATTGCATGTATAGTAAATGAGAGGAGGAGAAGAGCAAGCATAATGGAGACACGGAGAATTTTTCTCGTGGTTCCGATGGAGGTGTCTGCTCGTCAATCCACGTTGATGGAGACTTCAACCCACGGAGAATAGCAGTTGCCTGTGAGTCCACGGAGGGCTCCACCCACGAAGGGTCCACGAAGAAGCAACCTTGTCTATGCCATCATGGCTTCACATACGGAGGACTAGCCTTACTGGGTAGATCTTCACAGTAGGCGATCTCCTTGCCCTTACAAACTCCTTGGTTCAACTCCACATCATGTGGAGGCTCCCAAGCGACACCTAACCAATCTAGGAGGCACCACCCTCCAAAAGGTAATAGATGGGGTTGGTGATGATGAACTCCTTGCTCTTGTGCTTCAAATGATAATCTCCCCAACACTCAACTCTCCTCACGATTTGGCTGTGGTGGAGGAAGGGATTGAGTGGAAAGCAACTTGGAAAGACTAGAAATCAAGTTTCATATGGTGGGAGTGGAGCAACTTGATCTCAACACAAGGGTAGGTAGTTTTCTTCTCGAAATGTAAGGTAGGAGTGGTAGTTCTTTCGATGGCTCTCTCCACGAATGAAGAGGTGGTGGAGGGTATTTATAGCCTCCACAAAATCCAACGTTACACACATTTGACCAATCTCGGTGGGACCGAAGTTGACAACTCGGTGAGACCGAAAGTTCAAATCTTGTGAGCGTTGGGATTTTCAGTGGGACCGAAAATACAATCTCGGTTAGACCGATTCTTCCAAAGTCTAGGGTTTGCCAATCTCGGTGGGACCGACTTTCTCATCTCGGTGACACCGATTTGATCTGAAAGATTCTGAAGCTTGGCAACACCAATTTCGAATGACCGAGTTTGGAATCGGAAAATCCGAGATTCTAGGGTTTTGGCTATATGGCTGAGGTGGTTCATCTCGGTGTGGTGAGTTTGGAATCGGTGGGACCGAGATTACTTATGAGTTTATGTTGGAATGAAAGATTGCTGATTGTTTGAGAGATAAATCACTAAGCACTTTAGAGCAACCAGGTCATCATCATAACCTCATCCCTTTTAATAGTATTGGCTTTCCTATGGACTCAATGTGATCTTGGATCACTAAACCAAAAATGGAGTCTTGAGCTTTTGCCAATGTTTTCCTTAGCATTTTGAGGGTCCACATCATCGGTCATTGCCATTCCCATATCCTTGAACTTTCGAAATATACTCAAGAAATGATTAGTTCAATGATATATATGTTGTTATTAATTACCAAAACCACCCGGGGATTAGTTGCACTTTCAGCAAGCCTTATTAAGGTCTTTGAAATCGATGCATAGGCACCAGGATTTGTCCTTCTTTGGTACCATCACCAGGTTTGCTAGCAGTCCAGATGTTTTATTTCTCGATGAATCCGGCCGGTAAGCTTGGCTAGCTCTTCTCCCATGGCTTTTCACTTGGGTTACGGCAAAAGAAATGCGCTTTCGGCGGAAGCTTGTATCCCTTTAGTATGTTTAGGCTATGTTGGTAGGCCTGCGTGGGATACTGGCATGTCTGAAGGATGCCGGTGAAAATGTCCCAATTCTCCGCGCAAGAACTCTCGTCAGTCTGGCGTCTATTGTGAGGTTCAGCTATGCCCCAATTGATCTTGTTTTTGTGGGGTCCGTTGGGTGGACTTGGAATTTGACTATTTCAATGCGCTAGTTTAAAGAGGTGGACTTGGAGTCGTTTAGCCGAGTATCACGTCGTCCCTGTCTCTTTGTGGGCGCGATGCGATTAACTCTTGAGCGTGGGCCGGATAATGCCTCCGAGGCTAGTGCAGCAATTTTATTTTCGACGCGAGTGCTATGTCGGATCCACAGCTAGAATGATGATTCCATTGGGCCCCGGCATCTTGAGCTTCATGTACCCATAATGGGGTATAGCTTGGAAGCTTGTGAATGCGTCTCGTCCCAAGAGGGCGTGGTATCCACTGCTAAACGGGGCCACTTGGAATGTGATTTCTTCAGACCTATAATTCTCGGGGTGCCGAATACCACATCCAGTGTGATTTTCCCTGCGCGTCGCAGCTCCGGCTAGGGATGATTCCTCTGAAGGTCATCTTTGCTTTGCTCAATGCGGCTCTTATCAATTTCCATTTTGTTAAGTGTTTCCTCATAGATGAGGTTTAATCAGCTGCCGCCATCCATGAGCACTTTAGTAAGCCAAAATCCATCAACGATTGGACTAAGGACCAAAAAACTGGTGCTCGAATTGTTGAAATTGAGGTTCGTCATCGTGGCGTTGTAGGTTATGTGTATGTCGTTCCGCAGGTTTATTACTCGCGACGTGGCAGACTTTGGCGAGGCTGCGGAGTGCTCGCTTGCGCATGTTGTTTGGTAATGTCGAAGGCGGTTAATCTTGTATTGTTATTTTCTGCGGGATGGTGCTCTGCGATATTGTTGATGAGAAGGTCCTCGCCGCTCTTGGCCACCCGACGGAGTATCCAACATGCTCTAAGGCTATGTGTTGGTATGGTGTTCGGTGTCTTTGTGAATTTTGCATGGCCTATTGAGCCATCCCTCGATCTGATTCCATGCCACTGTAGAGGGCTTTGGCTTCTTGTATATTGGGTTGGGTGACTTGCGAGCGCACCCTTTTAGTTCGACGAGAGGTTTAGTTAGGGTCGGATGATCCCGAATTTTGTTTGGGTCTTCGGGCGCTTTCCATCCTGTGATGCTTACGTACTATGGCGCCCGGTCGGCAAAGTGTGCTATGTCACGGCGACTTATGGCATTGAGAATTCTCTTGTCCGTGCAATTTTTGCAAAAGAATGAGATTGCGTCTTCCTCGTGATAGTCCTTAACCTTGCTCATTACAAGGAGGAATCTGGCCCAGAAGTGGTGTACTGTCTCTTGGGGCTCTTGTGCGATGTGGGAAAGATCACTTGTGTCTAGGTGGGTGGGTGCAATTAAGTCCACGTCTGACCCAATCTAGAATCGAGGCGAAGGAGCTCCCGAGCTTGGCGCTTCGGGCTCGGATATATGCCCAATATTTGTGGCCCGTTGCCGGATTCTAAGTTGAGCTGGGCCCACGTCCTCACGTGAAGCGGGTATCCGGCTCGAGAGCTCGAGAATCCGGACATAGTTAAATCCTCAAAATAGAGGAGAATTGCGCTTTGTTCCTCCACCACCGCTATCGATGGGTGGACGGCGGAGAGTTCATCGCCTTAGGTCGGGTTTAAGCGATCCGATCATAATCAGTGTGCAACTCCGGTCTTGGTGATGCGATCAAAGAGATCATTTAGGGAGTAGAGCTCCATTGGATCCATCGGATCGGTGAATTCTGGGCTGACGGAGGAGTTGTTTTTGATGACTGAGAAGTCATTGTGCCTTGCGGTGGCAAAGCGGGAGGCCATGGCCAAAACCGCCCAATTGGAGAGTTTGGCCTACAGCGAGATCCTCTGGAGGTGATGTTGTCCTTGACAATGAGCGAGCCATCAAGCCTTGCTCGAGGCGACCGCAGTGGAACTCTCAATGAAAGCACCAATGTCCGATTGTCAAAACCGTCCGGATCTTGGGTAGGGGGTCCCGTATGTCGTCTAAAGCTAATAATAGCGGTGTTGGGGAACATAGTAATTTCAAAAAATTCCCTCGCACATGGAAGATCATGGTGATGCATAGCAATGAGAGGGAGAGTGTTGTCCATGTACCCTTGTAGACGGCGAGCGTTGGACAACCTTGATTGATGTAGTAAATGCGTCTTCACGGCGGCCGATCAAACGCCAAGAAACTTCGACACCTCAAGAGTTCTAGCACACGTTCAGCTCGATGGTGATCCGGGACTCGATCCAGCAAAATGTCGGGAAGAGTTCCATCAACCTGACAGTGGTGGCGATCTTGATGTTCTACCGTCGCGGGGCTTGCTAACACCATTACAATATTATCGAGTACTATGGTGGAGGGGGCACCGCTTGCAGGCTAAGAGATCAAGAGATCAATTGTTGTGTGCATGGGGTGCCTCCTTCCCTGGCTATATAAAGAGTGGGCGAGAGGGGGCGGCCAGGGGTGAGTGCGCCCTAGGGGAGTCCAACCCAGCGAGAGTAGGACTCCCCCTTTCCTATTAGGAGTAGGAGAGGGAAGGAAGAGGAGAAGAGAGGGGGCCGTCCCCTCTCAATTCGGATTGGGCTTGGGGGCGCCCCTCGCTGCTCCTTCTCCCTCCTTTCCACTAAGGCCCAATAAGGCCCATATACCTACCGGGGGTTCCGATAACCTCCCGGAGCTCCGGTATAGTCCCAATCTCACCCGGAACCTTTCCGGTGTCCAAATATAGTCGTCCAATATGTCGATCTTTATGTCTCGACCATTTCGAGACTCCTTGTCATGTCCGTGATCACATCCGGGACTCCGAACAATCTTCGGTACATCAAAACTCATAAACTCATAATAAAACTGCCAACGAAACCTTAAGCATGCGGACCCTACGGGTTCGAGAACTATGTAGACATGACCTAGAACTGTTTCCGGTCAATAACCAATAGCGGAACCTGGATGCTCATATTGGCTCCTACATATTCTCACGAAGATCTTTATCGGTCGAAACCGCATAACAACATCGTTGTTCCCTTTGTCATCGGTATGTTACTTGCCGAGATTCGATCGTCGGTATCTCAATACCTAGTTCAATCTCATTACAAGCAGTCTCTTTACTCGTTACATAATGCATCATTCCATAACTAATGTTGGGGAACATAGTAATTTCAAAAATTTCCTATGCACATAAGATCATGGTGATGGCATAGCAACGAGAGGGAAGTATTGTCCACGTGCGACTAAGAGCGATCACGAAGATCAACTTATGTGTCATGGGGTGCCCCCTTTGCGTATATAAAGGAGCAGGGAGGAAGGCCGGCCAGAGGAGGAGGAGGCGCCCAGGGGGCAATCCTACTCAAGTAGGATTCCCCTCTTCCAAGTCCTATTAGGAGAAGGAAAGGAAGGGAGGAAAGGAGAAGGAAGGAGAGGGAGGAGAAAGAAGGAAAGGGGCGGCCCCTAGTCCATCCGGTTTGGGCTGGGAGGCGCGCCCTACCTCTCTTCCACCACTTGGCCCATGAGGCCCATTGCTTCTTCCTCGTATTCCCCTAACTCCCGGTACCCAAAAAATACCGAATCACTCGGAACCTTTCCGAACTCGAATATAGTCGTCCAATATATCGATCTTTACGTCTCGACCATTTCGAGACTCCTCGTCATGTCCCTGTCTCATTCGGGACTCGAACTCCTTGATACATCAAAACTCATAAACTCATAATATAAGCGTCATATTAGCGTTAAGCGTGCGGACAATACTGGTTCGAGAACTATGTAGACATGACCTAGAACTATTCTCGGTTGATAACCAATAGTGGAACACGGATGTTCATCTTGGTTCCTACATATTACGCAAAGATCTTTATCGGTCGAACCGCGCAACAACATACGTTGTTCCCTTTGTCATCGATGCGTTACTTGCAGAGATTCGATCGTGGTATCAATACCTAGTTCAATCTCGTTACCGCAAATCTCTTTACTCGTTCAATATATATACATCCTTTCGTAACTAACTCATTAGTTACAATGCTTGCAAAGGCTTAAGTGATGAGTATTACCGAGAGGGCCGGAGATACCTCTCCGAGCAATCGGAGTGACAAAACCTAATCTCGAATTATGCCAACTCAACATGTACCTTTGGAGACACCTGTAGTGCACCTTTATAATCACCCGATTACGTTGTGGCGTTTGGTAGCACACAAAGTGTTCCTCCGATAGTAGGAGTTGCATAATCTCATAGTCATAGGAACATGTATAAGTCATGAAAAAGCAATAGCAACATACTAAGCGATGAAGTGCTAAGCTAACGGAATGGGTCAAGTCAATCACATCATTCTCCTAATGATGTGATCCGTTAATCAAATGACAACTCATGTCTATGGTTAGGAAACATAACCATCTTTAATTAACGAGCTAGTCAGAAGAGGCATACTAGTGACACTCTGTTTGTCTATGTATTCACACATGTATTATGTTTCCGGTTAATACAATTCTAGCATGAATAATAAACATTTATCATGAAATAAAAAATAAATAATAACTTTATTATTGCCTCTAGGGCATATTTCCTTGATCTTCCACTTGCACTAGAGTCAATAATCTAGTTCACATCACCATGTGATTTAACACCAATAGTTCACATCATCATGTGATCAACACCCAAAGGGTTTACTAGAGTCAATAATATAGTTCACATTGCTATGTGATTAACACCCAAAGGTACTAAGGTATGATCCTGTTTTGCTTGTGAGAGAAGTTTAGTCAGCCAGATTGTCATTGAGAGCCGTATGTATTTTGTAAATATTCTATGTCTACAATGCTACGCGACGAAGCTACTCTAGCTAATTGCTCCCACTTTCAATATGTATCCAGTTAAGACTTAGAGTCATACGGATCGGTGCAAAAACTTGTATCGGCGTAACCCTTTACGGACGAACCTTTTGTCACCTCCATAATAAGAAACATATCCTTATTCCACTAAGGATAATTTTGACCAATGTCTAGTGATCTACTCCTAGATCACTATTGTACTCCTTGCCAAACCGAGGCGGTATACAATAGGTATGGTCCATAGCATGGCATACTTTTATAGAATCTATGGTGAAGCATAGGGAATGACTTTCATTCTCTTTCTATTTTCTATTTGTGGTCGAGTTTGAGTCTTACTCAATTTCATACCTTTGCAACCACAGGCAAGAACTCTTTCTTTACTTGTTCCATTTTGAACTACTTCAAAATCTTGTCAAGGTATGTACTCATTGAAAATCTTATCAAGCGTCATGATCTATCTCAATAGATCTTGATGCTCAATATATAAGTAGCTTCTTGAAGTCTTTCTTTTAAAGAACTTCTTTCAAACACTCCTTTATGCTTTGAAGATTAATTCTTCATTATTTCCGATCAACAATATGTCATTCACATATACTTATCGAGAAAGGGCGTAGTGCTCCCTCACTTTCTTGTAAATACAGGCTTCTCAAAAGTGCGTATAAAACCATATGCTTTGATCAACTCATCAAAGTGTATATTCCAACTCGAGAGGCTTGCACCGATCCATAAATGGATCATTTGGAGCTTGTACACATTATTAGCACCTTTAGGATTGACAAAACCTTACGGGTGCATCATATACAACTCTTCTTTAAATAAATCCATTAAGGAATGCAGTTTTGTCTATTCATTTGCCAGATTTCATAAAATGCGGCAATTGCTAACATGTTTCAGACAGACTTAAGCATAGATACGAGTGAGAAACTCTCATTGTAGTCAACAGTTTGACCTTGTCGAAAAAACCTTTTGCGACAATTCTAGCTTTGTAGATAGTAACACTACTATCAGCGTCTGTCTTCCTCTTGAAGATCCATTTATTCTTAATGACTCACTGATCATCGGGCAAGTCAATCAAAGTCTACACTTTGTTCTCATACATGGATCATATCTCGGATTTCATGGCCTCAAGCCATTTCGGAATCTGGGCTCATCATCACTTCCTCATAGTTAAGTAGGTTTTGTTGGGGAGCGTAGTAATTTAAAAAATTTCCTACGCTTTACCGCAAGATCATGGTGATGATATAGCAGCGAGAGGGAGAGTGTTAGTCCCGTACCCTCGTAGAGGCGTAAGCGAGGCGTTAGCACAACACGGTTGATGTGGTCAAATGCGTCTTCACGATCCGACCGATCCAAGCACCGAGCGTCACGGAGCCACGAGTTCAGCACCGCGTTCAGCTCGATGGCGTCCCTCGAACTCCGATCCAGCCAAAGTGTCGAGGAGAGTTAGTCGGCCTGAGCAGCGTGGTGGCGATCTTGATGTTCTACCGGCGCGAGGCCTTCGCTAAAGCAGCGACGATATGACGAGGTGGAATATGGTGGAAGGGAGCACCGCACTGCGGCTATGGAACGATCCGTAGATCAACTTGTGTGTCATAGGGTGCCCCACCTTCCGTATATAAAGGATCAAGGGAGGAGGAGGGCCGCCCTAGGAGGAGGAAGCGCGCCAAGGGAGTCCTACTCCCAAGGTAGTAAGTTCCTTCTTTCTAGTCCAACTAGGAGTCCTTCCATATATCGGGGTAGGAGACAAGGAAGGGGAAGAGAGGAAGGGAAGGAAGGAGTGCGGCCCTCCCTAGTCAATTCGGACTAGGCCATGGGAAGCGCGGCCTGCCTAGGCAGCCTCTCTTTCCCTTGAGGCCCAATAAGGCCCAATACTTCTCCCCGGAATTCCCGTAACTCCCGGTACTCCAAAATACCGAATCACTCGGAACCTTTCCGAACTCGAATATAGTCGTCCAATATATCGATCTTTACGTCTCGACCATTTGAGACTCCTCGTCATGTCCCGGATCTCATCCGGGACTCGAACTCCTTGGTACATCAAAACTCATAAACTCATAATATAAGCATCATCAGAAACCTTAAGCGTGCGGACCCTACGGGTTCGAGAACTATGTAGACATGACCTAGAACTATTCGTGGTCAATAACCAATACCGAACCTGGATGTCCATATTGGCTCCTACATATTCTCTGAAGATCTTTATCGGTCAAACCGCATAACAACATACATTGTTCCCTTTGTCATCGGTATGTTACTTGCGAGATTCGATCATCGGTATCAATACCTAGTTCAATCTCGTTATCGGCAAGTCTCTTTACTCGTTCTATAATGCATCATCCGTAACCAACTCATTGGTCACATTGCTTGCAAGGCTTATAATGATGTGCATTACCGAGAGGCGAAGATACCTCTCCAGACAATCGGAGTGACAAAACCTAATCTCGAATACGCCAACCCAACATGTACCTTCGGAGACACACCTAGAGCACCTTTATAATCACCCGATTACGTTGTGACGTTTGGTAGCACACAAAGTGTTCCTCCGTGTAAGCAGGAGTTGCATAATCTCATAGTTCGAGGAACATGTATAAGTCATGAAGAAAGCAATAGCAACATACTAAGCGATCAAGTGCTAAGCTAACGGAATGGGTCAAGTCAATCACATCATTCTCCTAATGATGTGATCCCGTTAATCAAATGACAACTCTTTTGTCCATGGCTAGGAAACATAACCATCTTCGATAAACGAGCTAGTGAAGTAGAGGCATACTAGTGACACTATGTTTGTCTATGTATTCACACATGTATTATGTTTCGGTTAATACAATTCTAGCATGAATAATAAACATTTATCATGAAATAAGGAAATAAATAATAACTTTATTATTGCCTCTAGGGCATATTTCCTCCAGTCTCCCACACACTAGAGTCAATAATCTAGTTCACATCGTCATGTGATTTAACACCAATATTCATATCGTATGATTAACACCCATAGTTCACATCATCATGTGACCAACACCCAAAGGGTTTACTAGAGTCAATAATCTAGTTCACATCGCTATGTGATTAACACCCAAAAAGTACTAAGGTGTGATCATGTTTTGCTTCGTGAGAAGCTTAGTTAAAGGTGCATCACATTGGAGCCGTATGTATTTTACAAATATTTTATGTCACAATGCTCTTGCGGAGCTACTCTAGCTAATTGCTCCCTTTCAATATGTATCGAGGTTGAGACTTAGAGTCATCTGGATCGGTTGTAAAAGTTTGCCTTGATGTAACTTTACAACAAACTCTTTTATCACCTCCATAATAGAAACATCTCCTTAGTCCTTACTAAGGATATTCTTGACCAATGTCCGATGATCTACTCTGGATCACTATTGTACTCCTTGCCAAATTCGAGCAAGGTATACAATAGGTGCAGTACATAGCATAGCATACTTTATAGAACCTATGGTGAGGCATAAGGAATGACTTTCATTCTCTTTCTATTTTACTGTTGTGGTCGAGGTTTGAGTCTTACTCAATTTCATACCTTTGCAACACGAGCAAGAACTCTTTCTTTGGTACTTCCATTTTGAACTATTTCAAAATCTTGCCAAGGTATGTACTCATTGAAAATCTTATCAAGCGTCTTGATCTATCTCAATAGATCTTGATGCTCAATATATAAGTAGCTTTTTGAGGTCTTTTCTTTTAAGAACTCCTTTAAAACACTCCTTTATGCTTTGCGAAAATTCTACATCATTTCCGATCAACAATATGTCACTCACATATACTAATCGAGAAAGTTTGTAGTGCTCCCACTCACTTTATTGTAAATCACGGGCTTCATCGTAAATCCATATAAAACTATATGCTTTGATCAACTTATCAAAGCGTATATTCCAACTCGAGATGCTTGCACCAGTCCATAGATGGATCATTGGAGCTTGCACATTTTGTTAGCACCTTTAGGATTGACAAAACCTTACGGTTGCATCATATACAACTCTTCTTTAATAAATCCATTAAGGAATGCAGTTTTGACATCCATTTGTCAGATTTCATAAAATGTGGCAATTGCTAACATGATTCGGACAGACTTAAGCATCGATCACGAGTGAGAAAATCTCATCGTATTCAACACCTTGAACTTGTTGAAAACCTTTTGCAACAAGTCGAAGCAGTGTAGATAGTAATACTACTATCGATTATCCGTCTTCCTCTTGAAGATCCATTTATTTAACATGGCTTGCTGATCATCGAGCAAGTCATCAAAATCCATACTTTGTTCTCATACATGGATCATATCTCAGATTTTATGGCCTCGAGCCATTTCCGGAATCTGGGCTCATCATCGCTTCCTCATAGTTCGTAGGTTCATCATGGTCTAGTAACATGACTTCGAGAGATATTACCATACTACTACAGTGTGCGCGGGTGCTTTTGGAAGACCTACGAGTTTTTGTAATAACTTGATCGAAGTTTCATGATCATCATCATTAGCTTCCTCACTAATTGGTGTAGGAATCACTTTGGAACTGATTTCCGTGATGAACTACTTTCCAATTTGGTAGAAGGTACAAATTACCTTATCAAGCTCTACTTTCCTCCCACTCACTTCTTTGAGAGAAACTCCTTCCCTAGAAAGGATCCATTTTAACAACGAATATCTTGCCTTCGGATCTGTGATAGAAGGTGTACCCAACAGTTTTCTTTGGGTATTCTGAAAGAAGCAGCTTCTCCGATTTGGGTTTGAGCTTATCGAGGATGAAACTTTTCACATAAGCATCGTAGCCCCAAACTTTAAGAAAGCGACAACTTGGGTTTCTTGCTAAACCACAGTTCATATAGTTAATCGCCTCAGCGGTTTAGATGGTGCCCTTTTAGCGTGAATGCAATGTCTCTAATGCATAACCCCAAAGCGATAATGGTAAACAGTGAAAGCATCATAGATCGCACCATATCCAATAAAAATACGATTACTGACGTTCGGACACACCATAATGTTGTGGTGTTCCGGTGGCGTGAAGCTGTGAAACTATTTCACATTGTTTTAGTTGAAGACCAAACTCGTAACTCAAATATTTGTCTCCATGATCGAGATCGCGAAACTTTATTTTCTTGTTACGATGATTTTTCCACTTCACTCTGAAATTCTTTGAACCTTTCAACTATTTAGACTTATGTTTCATCAAGTAGATATACCCATATCTGCTCAAATCATCTTGTGAAGGTCAGAAAATAATGATACTTGCCACGAGCATCAACACTCATTGGATGCGCATACATCGGTATGTATTATTTCCAATAAGTCATTAGCTCGTTCCATTGTTCGGAGAGAGCAGTTTTAGTCATCTTGCCCAAAAGGCATGGTTACTTAAGCATCAAATGATTCATAACCAAGTGATTCCGAAAATCCATCTTTATGGAGTTTCTTCATGCGCTTTACCGATATGACCCAAGCGGCGTTACCACAAATAAGTTGCACTATCATTATTAACTTTGCATCTTTTGGCATCAATATTATGAATATGTGTATCACTACGATCGAGACCAACAAACTATTTTCATTGGGTGTATGACCATTGAAGGTTTTATTCATGTAAATAGAACAACAATTATTCTTTGATTTTAAATGAATAACCAGTATTGCAATAAACATGATCAAATCATATTCATGCTCAGTAAGCATAAGCGCCATAATAACATTTATTTAGGTTTAACACTAATCCGAAAGTATAGGGGTGTGCGATGATGATCATATCAATCTTGGAACTACTTCCAACACTCATCGTCACTTTCCCTTCAACTAGTCTCTGTTTATTTGGTAACTCCCTTTGAGTTACTAATCTTAACAATAGAACAAGTATCAAATACTCAGGGCTACTATAAACACTAGTAAGGCACACATCAATAATATGTATATCAAATATACCCTTGTTCACTTTGCCATCCTTCTTATCCACCAAATATTGAGGGCATTTCCGCTTCCGTGACCATTTCCTTTGCAGTAAAAACACTCGGTTTCAGGGCTATGGTCCAGCTTTGGGCTTCTTCGCGGAGTGATGACTTGCTTGTCTTTCCACTTGAAGTTCCCTTTCTTTCCCTTTGCCCTTCTCTTGAAACTAGTGGTCTTGTCAATCATCAACACTTGATGGTCTTTTCTTGATTTCTACCTTCGTCGATTTCAACATCACGAAGAGCTCAAATTGTTTTCGTCATCCCTTGCATACTATAGTTCATCATGAAGTTCTAGCAACTTAGTGATGGTGACTAAGAAACATTCTGTCAATCACTATCTTATACTGGAAGATTAACTCCCACTTGATTCAAGCGATTGAAGTACCAGACACTCTGGCACATGCTCACTAGTTGACGATTCTCCTCCATCTTTTAGCTATAGAACTTGTTGGAGACTTCATATCTCTCAACTCGGGTATTCTTTGGAAATATTAACTTCAACTCTGGAACATCTCATATGGTCCATGAGCGTTCAAAACATCTTTGAAGTCCCGATTCTAAGCCGTTTAAGCATGGTGCACTAAACTATCAAGTAGTCATCATTTGAGCTAATAGCGTTCATAACGTCGCATCACTCCTGCAATAGGTTTGTCACCTAGCGGTGCATTGGACATAATTCTTACGTGCGGCAATGAGGATAAACCTCGGATCACGGATCCAATCCGCATCATTGCTACTAACATCTTTCAACACAATTTTCTCTAGGAACATATCAAAATAAACATATGAAAGCAACAACGCAAGCTATTGATCTACAACATAATTTGCAAAATACTACCAGGACTAAGTTCATGATAAATTTAAGTTCAATTAATCATATTACTTAGAACTCCCACTTAGCAGACATCTCTCTAGTCATCTAAGTGATCACGTGATCCAAATCAACTAAACCATAACCGATCATCACGTGAGATGGAGTAGTTTTCAATGGTGAACATCACTATGTTGATCATATCTACTATATGATTCACGCTCAACCTTCGGTCTCCGTGCTTGAGGCCATATCTGCATATGCTAGGCTCGTCAAGTTTAACTGAGTATTCCGTGTGCAAAACTGGCTTGCACCCGTTGTAGATGGACGTGGAGCTTATCACACCGATCATCACGTGGTTATGCAGGCACGACGAACTTTGGCAATGGTGCATACCTTAGGAGAACACTTCTTGATAATTAGTGAGAGATCATCTTAAAATGCTACCGTCAATCAAAGCAAGAATAAGATGTATAAGAGATAAACATCATATGCAATCAAAATATGTGACATGATATGGCCATGATCATCTTGCTTTTGATCTCCATCTCCAAAGTACTGCCATGATCTTTATCGTCATGGCGCGACACCATGATCTTCATCATCTTGATCTATATCAGTAATATGTCGTCACATGGTGCGTCTCACCAACTATTGCTCTTGCAATTATTGCTATCGCATGGCAATAAAGTAAAGCAATTATTTGGCACTTGCATCTTATGCGACAATGAGACAACCATAGGGATTACGCGTTCCGATTCTGGATTCAACAAAACATGATCATCTCATACAACAACTTATATCTCATCACGTCTTGACCATATCACATCACAACCTGCCACAAAAACAAGTTAGGCGCCTCTCTACTTTGTTGTTGCAAGTTTTACGTGGCTGCTCTACGGGCTTAGCAAGAACCGTTCTTACCTCGCATCAAAACCCACAACGATAGTTTGTCAAATAGACTCCGTTTAACCTTCGCAGGGCCAAGGCGGTAGCCACTTTCGGTTCAACTAAAGTTGGAGAAAGCCGACCGCCCGCCCACCTTGTGTGCAAAGCACGTCGGTGAGAACCGATCTCGCGTAAGCGTCTGCGTAATGTCGGTCGGGCAGCTGCATCCAACAACACGCTGAACCAAAGTATGACATGCTTGGTAGGGTTATGACTTATGTAGTCCACAACTCACTTGTGTTCTACTCGTGCATATAACATCAACGCATAAAACCTGCTCACGATGCCCTTTGTTGGGGAACATAGTAATTTCAAAAAATTTCCTAAGCACCACCAAGATCATGGTGATGATATAGCAGAGAGGAGAGTGTTAGATCCATACCCTCGTGAGCCGTAAGCGGACGTTAACTGCTTAGCGGTTGATGTAGTCGTCGTCTTCATGATCCGGCCGATCTAAGCCCGAGCGTGCGAACGCTGACAAGAGTTCAGACACCGTTCAGCTCGATGGCGTCCCTAGAACTCCGATCCGCCGAGGGTAGAGGAGAGAGTTAAATCGACGCGACGGTGGTGGCGATCTTGATGTTCTACCGCGTAGCCGCCTAAACCGCAATGATATGACCGAGGTGGAATATGGTGGAAGGGACGCACTTACGGCTATGGAGCGATCCGTAGATCAACTTGTGTCATGGGTTTGCCCCCTGCCCCGTATATAAAGGATCAAGGGAGGAGGAGGCCTGCCCTAGGAGGAGCGCGCCAAGAGTCCTACTCCCAGGGAGTAGGATTCCTTCTTTCCTAGTCCAGCTGGGAGTCCTTCCATGTATTAGGAGTAGGAGACAAGGAAGGAGAGAAGAGGGAAGGAAGGAGAGTGCGGCCCTCCCTAGTCAATTCGGACTAGGCCATGGGGGGCGGCCTGCCTAAAGCCCCTCTCTTTCCTTGAGGGCCCAATAAGGCCAATACTTCTCCCCGCGAATTCCGTAACTCCCGGTGCTCCAAAAATACCGAATCACTCGGAACCTTCCAGAACTCCGAATATAGTCGTCCAATATATCGATCTTTCGTCTCGACCATTTCGAGACTCCTCGTCATGTCCCGATCTCATCCGGTGACTCCGAACTCCTTCGGTACATCAAAACTCATAAACTCATAATATAAGCATCGCCGAAACCTTAAGCGTGCGTACCCTACGGGTTCGAGAACTATGTAGACATGACCTAGAACTATTAAATTCAATAACCAATAGCGGAACCTGGATGTCCCATATTGGCTCCTACATATTCTCTGAAGATCTTTATCGGTCAAACCGCATAACAACATCGTTGTTCCCTTTGTCATCGGTATGTTACTTGCTAGAGATTCGATCGTCGGTATCAATACCTAGTTCAATCTAGTTATCGGCAAGTCTCTTTACTCGATTACGTATACATCCTTTAAGTAACTAACTCATTAGTTACAATGCTTGCAAGGCTTAAGTGATGAGTATTAGGAGGCCCGAAGATACCTCTCAGAAAATCGGATGACAAAAACCTAATCTCGATTACCAACTCAACATGTACCTTTGGAGACACCTGTAGAGCACCTTTATAATCACCCGATTACGTTGTGACGTTTGGTAGCACACAAAGTGTTCCTCCGATAGCAGGGAGTTGCATAATCTCATAGTCATAGGAACATGTATAAGTCATGAAGAAAGCAATAGCAACATACTAAGCGATCAAGTGCTAAGCTAACGGAATGGGTCAAGTCGTCAATCACATCATTCTCCTAATGATGTGATCCCTTTAATCAAATGACAACTCATGTCTATGGTTAGGAAACATAACCATCTTTAATTAACGAGCTAGTCAAGAAGAGGCATACTAGTGACACTCTGTTTGTCTATGTATTCACACATGTATTATGTTTGCGGTTAATACAATTCTAGCATGAATAATAAACATTTATCATGAAATAAGGAAATAAATAATAACTTTATTATTGCCTCTAGGGCATATTTCCTTCATCTCCCACTTGCACTAAATTGATAATCTAGTTCACATCACCATGTGATTTAACACCAATAGTTCACATCATCATGTGATCAACACCCAAAGGGTTTACTAGAGTCAATAATCTAGTTCACATTGCTATGTGATTAACACCCAAAGAGTACTAAGGTATGATCATGTTTTTTGCTTGTGAGAGAAGTTTAGTCGGCCCGGTGCTGTGACATTCGAGAGCATGTATGTATTTACAAATATTCTATGTCTATATATACTTTCACTTGCAAACTACTCAATAATTGCTCCCACTTTCAATATGTATCGAGTTAAGACTTAGAGTCATCGTTTTTAAAACTTGTATCGGCGTAACCCGCTACGACGAACCTTTTGTCACCTCCATAATCGAGAAACACATCCTTATTCCACTAAGTATAATTTTGACCAATGTCCAGGTGATCTACTCCTAGATCACTATTGTACCTCCTTGCCAAACCGGGAGAGTATACAATAGATGCAGTCCATAGCATGGCATATTTTATAGAATCTATGACTGAAGCATAGGGAATGACTTCCATTCTCTTTCTATTTTCTGCTTTGTAGTGAGAGTTTGAGTCTTACTCAATTTCATACCTTTGCAACACTGAGGCAAGAACTCTTTCTTTGGTGCTTCCATTTTGAACTACTTCAAAATCTTGTCAAGAGTATGTACTCATTGAAAATCTTATCAAGCGTCTTGATCTATCTCAATAGATCTTGATGCTCAATATGTAAGTAGCTTCTTTGAAGTCTTTCTTTTAAAGAACTTCTTTCAAACACTCCTTTATGCTTTGAAGAATAATTCTACATTATTTCCGATCGACAATATGTCATTCACATATACTTATCGGAAAGGTTTGTAGTGCTCCACTCACTTTCTTGTAAATACAAAAATTTCTCAAAAGTGCATGTAAAACCATATGCTTTGATCAACTCATCAAAGTGTATATTCCAACTCGAGAGAAACGCAGAGTCCATAAATGGATCATTTGGAGCTTGTCACATTAGTAGCACCTTTAGGATTGACAAAACCTTACGGGTGCATCATATACAACTCTTCTTTAAATAAATCCATTAAGGAATGCAGTTTTGTCTATTCATTTGCCGATTTCATAAAATGCGTAATTGCTAACATGTTTAGAATGAGGACTTAAGCATAGATACTGAGTGAGAAACTCTCATTGTAGTCGACACTTTGACCTTGTCGAAAAAAACCTTTGCGACAATTCTAGCTTTAATAGATAGTAACACTACTATCGTCGTCAGTCTTCCTCTTGAAGATCCATTTATTCTTAATGACTCACGATCATCAGACAAGTCAATCAAAGTCTACACTTTGTTCTCATACATGGATCATATCTCAGTTTCATGGCCTCAAGCCATTTAAGCGGAATCTAGGCTCATCATCCGCTTCCTCATAGTTCAATAGGTTTTGTTGGGGGAGCGTAGTAATTTCAAAAATTTCCTCGCACCGCAAAGATCATCATGGTGATGATATAGCAGAGGGAGAGTGTTACGATCCACGTGCCCTCGTGGAGCCGTGTGAAGCGTTAGCACAACACCGTTGATGTAGTCGTAATCTTCCGCGATCCGACCAGATCA
>JAHHZJ010002192.1:0-23751 GCA_021437245.1 Aegilops speltoides
AAGAAAATGTTATTCTTGATGCATTGTCTACGTCGCTATACTATGCTTTCACTTGACTTCAAAATATTTGGTTTGGAGACCATCAAAGATCAATATGTGCATGATGCTGATTTTAAAGATGTATTGCGAATTGTAAGAAGGTAGAACATGGAACAAGTTAGTCATTAATGATGGATTTCTGTTTAGTTCTAACAAGCTATGCATTCAGCTAGCTCCGTTAGTCTTTTGTTGCGGAGGCGCATGGAGGAGGACTAATGGGACACTTTGGCGTGAAGAAGGCGAGGATATACTAACTACACATTTCTTTTGGCCAAGATGAGGCGGGATGTTGAGCGTTTTGTTGCTTTCATGCACTACATGTCAAAAGCTAAGTCACGACTCAATCCTCATGGTTTATATATGCCTTTACTGTACCAAGTGTTCCTTGGGAGGATATATCTATGGACTTTGTTTTGGGTTTACCTCCCGAACAAGAGGGAGGAGATAGCATATTTGTTGTCGTGGATAGATTCTCGAAAATGGCACTTCATACCATGTCATAAAAGCGATGATCTTGTGTTGCTGATTTGTCCTTTATTGAAATTATTAAGCATGGTGTGCCAAATACTATTGTTTCAGATCGTGATACTAAATTTCTTAGCCACTTTTGGAGATGTTTATGGGCTAAGTTGGGGACTAAACTACTTTTTAGTACTACTTGTCACCCCAAACTGATGGACAAACTGAAGTAGTCAATAGAACATTGTCTACTATGCTTAGGGCTGTTTTGAAGAATAATAAGAAAATGTGGGAAGAATGCTTGCCTCATATTGAATTTGCTTATAATCGTTCATTGCATTCTACTACTAAGATGTGCCCTTTTGAAATTGTGTATGGTTTCCTACCTCGGCACCTATTGATTTATTGCCTCTTCCATCTTGAGGAGAAGGTTAATTTTGATGCTAAGAGCGTCTTTGAATTGATTTTAAAATGCATGAGTTAACTAAGGAAAACATTGAGCGTGAATGCTAAATATAAACTTGCTGGAGATAAGGGTAGAAAACATGTTGTGTTTGCACGGAGATCTTGTTTGGTTACATTTGCGTGAGATAGATTTCGATTTTAAATCAAAGCTAATGCCACGTCTGCTGGTCCTTTAAAGTGTTGGAGAAAGTAAATGATAATGCATATAAACTTGAGCTGCCTGCAGATTTTGGGGTTAGTCCACTTTTAACATTGCAGATTTGAAGCCATATTTGGGTGAGGAAGATGAGCTGCCGTCGAGGGCGACTTCATTTCAGGAGGAGGATGATGAGGACATCAATACCATTGTTACACCCACCCCGCTACTATACATCTTGGACCAATTACTAGGCTCGCGCCGCCAACTAAATTACGGTACTTTTCTTGGTAATGATTCTAATGTTCATGAGAATATGATGCCTAAAATGGATACATTTGTTTTGCTTACAAATGAAGGGCCTAGCTTGGAGAAGGATGAACATTGGAGCAAGAACACACATGGAGTTGATGGCATGCGTAAGGATCAAATGGAGTTACAAGTGATGATTTCAGGACTTTGAAGCCACCATAAGGGTGCATGAAGCGGACGAAAATACAAGATGCCACTTCATAATATTAGATCCATAGGCTATTCTAGGTGCTCGTCACCTTATTATTGAGCCAGGCCATGTAATTTCGAAATACATTAGTATAGGCTATTTTTAGAGTGTATGTGTGGAAACAAGAGATGAAAGGTTAGTTTGGACCCCTCACCAAGGGCCACAATTCACCCTCTTCCTCCATATATAAGCCCTTAGAGCACCGTTTAGACTTAGGTTTTGTTTAGATCAAAAGTTAGCCATAGCTGCAACAGCGTGCCGTTTGTGTTCAACGACGGACAAAGCGTCGGAACCCCACGATCAATAAAGCTTTCATCTTATATTACGCAATATCCAGTTGCAATCTCAGTTTCTTGCTTGTTCTTCGTTTGCTCATGAAATAGACCCTCGTGGTCGGGTTGATGCGATGCTCGGCGTGGTCAATAACCTCTCGGAGTTGGTTTAGCGATTGCTAAGGCGCGGCGTCCTGCCTTCGTGGTCGGATCGTCAAAGTCGACTTCCACCAAAGCGAAATCCACCATCTCTCGTGAAGGCGGGACACCTCTGCCTCTATTATACGTGTCACTTGCCAACGGACTCTTGACATGGTGTGAGTAGGATGCTCCACATCATCCCTCCCCTTGGAAAAGATCCGACCTCGGATCGAAAACCAAATCACCATGGGAAGAGATGGCCGCCATGAAGGAGTGGGCGTTCACCAAGTACTCGTCATCTTCAAGCTGCAATGGGCACTCTCCAATGTCGCACCGTCTTGGGATTCCTTCAAAATGAGCAAGGAAAACAAACACTTGGAAAAACAAATTTAGCATTAGTGCAAAAACAAGCATTCAAGGGTGATTCACCAAACAAGTGTTGTCATCAAGCATAGCATATGGTTTGACAAAGTTGTGACATGGCATGTAAGGACACAATTTGAGCACAAGCAAAGATATCATGGGGACAATCATGTAAATGTGAGGTAGAGATGTAAAAATATGTGACAATAGCATAAGCATCCACCTCAAGGTCATAGAAGCATGCATAAAGCGCTCGACAAATGGTCGATGGTAGGCATATGAATCATTCACAACACCAAATAAGATGAGATGTCTAAACACATGGGTCAAGTGCAAGACAATCCAAGCATAATGTGCATAGGGTGTAGTGAATATAGTGTGCACTCAACACAATAGAAAAGCAATTGTTCATCATGTGTGAGGCAATCAAGTGAATCATTTGACAAGCAAAGGGACATGGCATATGTGAAGAAATGACATTGGTGCAACCAACCATATGATAGTAGCAATTAGTCCAAGAATTGGATGCAACACACAAGAGTATATATCATGAAGCATGGAAATGCTAAAATGGTAAGCGAGGCAAGATCTCTAATATGTATATAATCAAGTAGTCAAGATGACCCATAAGTCTCATGGTGCAAGCAACACAAGTAGTATGATCCACAATATCCATGCTCAAGAAGGATGTCACCTTGAAAGCGTGTCCTTGTGCATTCTTCACAATGCAGTGGTAGGAAATGTGGTGTAGAAGCGAGTGGTGGTAGAATGTATGAGGCTGCGCTCTCAAGGCTCGAATAGTCAACTCACGTGAAGTGGAAGTCGACCACGAAGTCCAAGTATCCTACACATGCGAAGAAAACAAGGCAAAGCGTGTGCGCATGGTAGATAAACACATCATCCATCATGATGGTTCTCATCTTTGCACATAACCATTAGAAGCAAAAGTGCATGAATAATATGATGCAACAATGGCGATATTCATGGCACTATGTATATGGTGCAAGAGAGTAAGACAAGCATGCTTCACAAGTAATATGTCAAAATCTCCAAACATGTGTGAGAATGCTATCGGACAATCTCATGAGCAAGACTATAAGCATTGTTGCACTCAATACATGGCAAATCATCTAGCATGACTGATGAGGACATGAGTACCTTGTATATGACCAAAATATTGCATACATGCATATTTGTCGGGTGATTTCTAGTGCAAACTATTCAATAATCTATTTATGTTATCGAACAAAATACTTCACACACTTTTGTGTTTTGTCTAATTGCAGGTGTATGGGACATTTGTACAATCCACATATGAAGATAAGGAAGAAAGAGATGTTTATTTGCTGTTCAAAAAGTCCTCTCCGTCACTTTTGGCCCATGAGAAGATAGTCCAAGTCTCACGTTGGATTCAGATTCGGACTGCTGCAGACATACCTGACTCAAAGCATAACAACTTTTCATACGGACTCGAATTGGGTGATTCTTTTTTTGTTGGAAAGTAGATTTCCTGCTCTTTCCAGCACAATTGGAATCACCTTAAAATCCGTCCGGGCGTTGAGTTGTGGACAAAACAATCTGACGCACCAGAATCCGAGTCAAACTACAAGTCCAAAGGTGTTACGTCACCTCCACTTGGGCCCATTGGCCTTGTACGACCTAGGGTTAGTTTTAGGCTGCCTTGGGACGTCCTCCCTCCTTGGCGCCACCCCTTGCTCCTATAAGTAGATCCATCTAGTAGCTTTTCCTTGGGATTTGTTTAGTTAAAAGTTAGCCATTGCAACCATGTATGCCGTTTGTGTCCAGCGACCAGACCAAGACCGCTAGGATCCCCACCTTTATCAATACTTCATAGATACTCAATATTCAGATTGCTTTTATCATATTCTTGCTTGTTCTTGATTGCTTGCAGGAATAGACCTTCGTGGTCGGAGTTGATTGTGCTCCGTGGTCAATAACCTCTCGGAGTTGGTTTAGCGATTGCTAAGACTGCGTCGTGCATGTTTGTAGTCGGATCGTGATAGAGGCAAAGGTGTCCCGTCTTTCGATGAGATGGTGGATTTACGCTTTGGTGGAAGTCGACTTTGGCGATCCGACTACTGGCGTGCGAGGCGTCGCGCCTTAGCAATCGCTAAACCAACGAGAAGATATTGATGCAGCTTGACGACGACCTGAATCTATTCTGCAACAACGAAATCTGAAAGATTGCAATCTGGATATTGCGATTAGATAAGCTTTATTGATCAAGGTGGGGTTACGTAACGCTTTATGCAGTCGTTGAACCCTAAGCAATCTGAATTATAACTTTTGATCAAACAAAACCCAAGTCTAAACAGTGCCCTAAGGGCTGTATATGGAGGAAGAGGGTGAATTTCGTGGCCCTTGGTGGTGGGGTCGAAACTAACCTATCTCTTTCCCCACACATACGGACTCTAAAAATAGCCTATACTAATGTATTTCCAAATTACATGGGCTGGCCCAATAATAAGGTGGCGCAGCACCTAGAATAGCCTGGGCGAATATTATGAAGTGGCATCTTGTATATTTCGTCCAAGGCTTCATGCACTCCTTATGGTGGCTTCAAAGTCCTGAAATGATCACTTGTAACTCCGTTCTTGATCTCCTTGCGCATCGTGTTCTTGCTCAATGTTCACCTTCTCCAAGCTAGGCCCTTCATTTGTAAGCAAAACAAATGTATCCAATTTAAGCGACATCATATTCTCATGAACATTAGAATCATTACCAAGAAACAAAGTACACAGTAATTTAGTTGGCGTCTTGTGAGCTCTAGTAATTGGTCAGTATGTATAGCAAGGGGCTGTGGGTGTAACAATGGTGATGTCCTCATCGGATCGTCAAAGTCGTCTCCACCAAATCGATAGTTATCATCTCGCCGAAGATCGGGACACCCCGCCTCTATAAAGTGGTATCAGTTTTCAGGTTGCTCGGTGAGATTTTACAGTTTTTCATAGTTTAGATACATCTGTCATTCATACCTATAGTCCATGAAAAAGCCACAAAAAAAGTTAGATCTGTTCATCCTTTATCCAAGCGATCGAGCCTTTGCAATTTTCGATTAGATTGCTTGCATAGTTGAATTATCGGTTGCATCGTAATTCGTTGCTGGTCTTAGTGTCTAGTTCCTTTAGAGTTTGAGTTCTGTTCACATTAGTCCCTTGCGCTGCATCATTATCCTTCGATGTCCACCATCCCATCTATTAATTTCCACCACGTGCTTTCTGTGTGTTCATTGTCATAATCATAGTTGAGGTCATTCACATCTTACTTTGATCCGATCCGCATCTTATCTAGTTTGTCTTGGAAGAGGAGAAAAAAGAAAAAGAAAAAGGAAGAAAAAAAGAAAAGAGAGAAGAAAAAGAAAAAAAAGCGTGAAAAAAAGAAAAAAAAAGGGATCTATCTAGAATCAATCTAGTACCTGAATTCGGATTGGAATCTGTTTTGCGCTGTTCAGTAAAACAGGTGTATCTTCCTCATCGAAGTCGTTTTGGCTCGTGAGTACTCAAATTGAAGCTAGCGACAGCACGCATCTAAATAGTTGCAGCATTATTTCACACCTCAAAATCGGCTTCTAAATAGGTCTTTTGCCCTAGAGTTCGTGAACACAGATTGTTCAATTTTTAGGCCAGTTTAGAATTCTTTGACTCCTCATATCAGTTGAATTTAGTGATTCTTTTGCATTGGAAAGCTTGAGTTAGTAGCATTCTTTGAAAATTTATCAGAAAATTGGCTCAAACTTTTCAAGAGGAAAGTTGGAGAGATTTGTTGTATGTCCTGCTTGGTAGTTGTTTTTCATCATTATCTTCACTACCATTGTGATCTTCACTTATATCTTCTGTCAAGAGCTACTTAGTATCCTTCATTGATGCTAGTTGTGCTATGCCGTGACCTCATTAGTGTTCTAGGCTCGCGTCTCTAGTCGGTCTAGCCTAGGACCAGCACAGTCTGCGTCGTTGAGCGTTTATTCAACATTGCATCTTTGAATTGATTATTGCTAATCTTTTGCTACCATATATAGCCAACCCAGCTCCATATTTCTACACCGTGTATCGTCGCTCCCACAATCGCTTTACTCAATATTGGAGTTACTTGACATTTGGTTGCCGATCACGCTTTCTGCATGGTAAGAACTTGTAAGACATTGATATTTGCTTTCTGTGAGCATTTTTACCACATCCTAGTAGTTATAGGAACATTATTTTTGGATTTTGTTTCTTGTTTCTACTAATCATGACAGGTTTAGGAGATAGAAGTTCTTGGACGAGACACATCTTCACCATCACGAAGTTGGAACAACACACAAAACATGGCTAGGTTAGCTCTTTACCGTCATTTGAGGTAGATTTAATCCTGCTATTTATCTGGCTTGGGAGCTTGAAGTAGAACAAGTTTTTAGTCACCATGGCTTTTACGAACTTGGCTGATGCAGAGCTGCCACTAGAGCATTCTGGTTTTATACATTTTGGTGGAATGTGCATTGTAAGAAAAACATTGATAACCACCCACAACTTGGAAAGATTTGGAAGATGTAATGAGAAAACAATTTTCCCTCCTTACTATAATAGTGAATTGCTTATAAATTTGAACAATTTAAACAAGGCAATAACACTGTTCATGCTTACTACCAAGTTCAAATCTTATATACATCATTGTGACATAGAAGAATCTGAGAATGATACAATGAATAGATTTTTGGTGGTTTGAACCATGATATTGAGCAAGATTTGGTATATTCCTCGTTGCATTACTGGTATGTATGTTCGTGCTTGTACCTTTGAGAGCGATTCTGGGAGGATGCATTGGGTGACTACACAACTACAATTCAGTTCATACTCACCACCGGTTGGTTCCTCCACGTTGCACCTACTAGAGCCCCACCTCGGGCGTGACATCATCTCAAGAGTATGGTGCATTGTCTCGTCTGTAACTACATCAGCTCGTCTTTGTGACAAGGTAACATAAAGGTATTGATGATATAACTTCATCAGAATGATGCATCCTAGTTAACTTGAATACATCATGTGTTGAGCTACCCACTACTTTGATCACACTATTTTTGAGGATTATGTTGATAATTTGACTATGCCATGTGATCAAACAACTGAAATACCAACAATTTTGAGCACCAATTGAATTAACTGTTGATGCAAAGAATCAATGTTTAATCGTTTGATATGACCTCTAATCTTGGTGATGATTACGTGAGAATGACTCATTGCATGTTGCTTATCTAAGCATGTTGTAGCATGTAAATTTGATTCAAATAAGGTTTATTCACCAATGTTGGGATGGTTTAATGATGAACATTGTCAATCTTTTGAAATAAATAAGAGCTTCACTTATATGTGCAAACTGAGTTGCAATATTTTCATGCCTTCTAGTTCTTGTGCTAATTTGTTGGCTCTAGATTTATGAACTATACAAGTTACTCATCTATTCATGTGTCATATGCAAAAATCAAGGGAAGTAAAATGGATGGCGTATACATATACAACATGTACACCTTGTCTCTTTTTTAGCCACATTTCAGATTAAGCAGCGCCGAGGCGGCTGTATTTTCAAAAAGGGAGGATGATGAGGACATGAGTACCTTGTATATGAAAAATATTGCATACATGCATATTTGTCGGTGATTTCTAGTGCAAACTATTCAATAATCTATTTATGTTATCCAGAACAAAAATACTTCACACACTTTTGTGTTTTGTCTAATTGCAGGTGTATGGGACATTTGTACAATCCACATATGAAGATAAGGAAGAAAAAGATGTTTATTTGCTGTTCAAAAAGTCCTCTCACGCCACTTTTGGCCCAAGAGAAGATAGAGTCCAAGTCTCTCACGTTCTGGATTCAGATTCGGACTGCACAGACATACCTGACTCAAAACGCCAACAACTTTTTCATACGGACTCGGAATTGGGTGATTTTTTTTGTTGGAAAGTAGATTTCATGCTCTTTCCAGCACAATTGGAATCACCTTAAAATCCGTCCGGAGCGTTGAGTTGTGGACAAAACAATCTGACGCTGCACAGAATCCGAGTCAAACTACAAGTCCAAAGGTGTTCGTCACTCCACTTGGGCCCATTGGCCTTGCGACCTAGGGTTAGTTTTAGGCTGCCTTGGGACATCCTCTCACCTCCTTGGCCGCCACCCCTTGCTCCTATATAAGTAGATCCATCTAGTAGTTTTTCCTTGGGATTTGTTTAGTTAAAGTTAGCCATTGCAACCGTTGTGCGCCGTTTGTGTCCAGCGACCAGACCAAGACCGCTACGGATCCCCACCTTTATCAATACTTCATAGATACTCGCAATATTCAGATTGCTTTTATCATATTCTTGCTTGTTCTTCGATTGCTTGCAGGAATAGACCTTCCGTGGTCGGTTGATTGTGCTCGGCGTGGTCAATAACCTCTCGGAGTTGGTTTAGCGATTGCTAAGTATAGCGTCGTACCCGCGTTTGTAGTCGGATCGTCAAAGTAGTCTCCACCAAATCGATAGTTATCATCTCATCGAAGATCGGGACACCCCGCCTCTATTAATGAGATGCAACACATGGACATATATGACCGCGACAATATGAATTATATGCAAAGCATATAGATGGTTGTCATCAACCGCATGAGATGAGCAAGTATGACACAAGAGACAAGCATGTGAGAGGCATGAGCATATATGTCATCAACAGAAAGCAAGTAGTGGAACATGGGTGATGCAACATAGCAAGCAATCATAGCAATCAAGTCAAGTATGCTAGTAGTGTGAAGATCGACATACTAGAATGAATCATGGGAAACATGTCCTTGGTGCAAATAGTGGGCATGAATAATTCACATGTCATAGCACAATCATGAAAGCAAGATATGAGGACAATAGCATGGGGCACATGATAAACATGGCAATAGCAACAAGGATCTCCACCAAGCATGCAAATACACATAGAAGTAGCATAATGATGAAACATGGGTAGATGCAAGCAAGGGTCACAATTGCATGGCAAAGGCAAAAGCAAGCATAGCATACAAAGTGAACACGGTAAAATGAGCATAATGTGAGAAGTGGTAAATGGCCCATAGCCATGTGAGGCCAAGTAGAGGAGTTGCGTGTAGTCCTTGCCTGAAGGAGCGGTGGTAAGGATAGTCCACGGGATCCCAAATGCGTCATTGCTCTCTAAAGCTCGTTTGTCCACTCGTGGGCTTGCGAGGTTGACAAGTATTCATGGGTACCTACACAAAGAGCACAAACCAAAGAAATTGTGCGGCGTGGTAAATGTACACATCATCCATCATGATGTGTATGTGCTGCGTGTGAGTTAACAAGATAAGCATCGCTCAAATAAATTAGATGCATGGTATAGGAACATGTCATCCATCATGAAAGAATAGTTGTTATGTATGACACGATGGGGACACCAATTGAGAATGCAAGTATATGGCACATCAATAGTATGTTTATTAGTGGGTAGCATATGGTGCAAACAAGTATGGGGATCATGTAATGAATGGGATGGATCAAATTCCCCTAACATGTATGAGAAACTATGGGGGCCTCCTCATGAGCAATATCGGAAACATCATATGGAGAAAATGGACAACATCAAAACAATGCATATCCAAAGAGCTAGGTGGTCATGGCATGGCATATGAGATAAATGATCCAAGGGAGCATATCAATATCATCACAAGAAAAACAAATGCCAATAACCATGGGCTTGTCATCTATACCATATGTGCAAATTAGGTTTATTTTAATGGCATATGCATAGTCACTATGAAGAGATTGCAAATAAGACATATGGTTGATCATGCATAGCAGCATATGACAAGTCAAGCGGATTATCAAACATGATGTGACCTAAAGAATTGTCACAAGAAATCCTATGTAACATGGCATCACAACTAATAGAGTCCACAATAGAATCATCATACTCATCATAAATGGGCAAATCATCGCATGGGAAATCATACTAGCATGAAGCATGGCAATAGGTGGATCAACATCATGCAAGCAATCAATGTCAAGAATGTCCACTAGTGGGACTAGAGCATCACCTCACCTATGTTACCTTTGTCATTCCACTCAAGTGGTGTAGGGTGAGGTGGGAAAGACCAAATGGTGGTCATCATCATCTTGATGGAACCATGTGGGGGTACATCATAATCCACCATAATATCGTCTTGTTCAAAGGGAGGACGAAGTGTAAATCGAGGATCGGTGCATCATCATCAATGGGACCTAGCACCAAAGCGAGAAGACACAATAGAGGTAGAGGTCAAGTTGTTAGAAATGCAAATGGCCTCACGAGACCGATCAACTATCTCACTCTCTATGTTGTGGTTCACTCACTCCCTCAAAATAGGTGCACTCAAACTCATGTATGGTGGAGTCACTCATCTCACTCAAGTGGTGGGGGTTGGCTCTCCTCACATGGGAGTTGTGGCAACTCATCATGTATGGGGCTAGTGGTGAAGTCACTCTCACTCTCAATATGGTGGCAAAAGTCACTCAAGTCATCATACATCGCTTGTTAATCGAAGGGAAAGTCCCATGCTCAACCATCTGTAAGTGATGGCCGTGGATGAAGGCCGAAGATGGCACATCATCACTCTCCTCCATGACCAAAGGGAAAATCCCATGCTTGATCATCTCGTCACCCGTAGTAGATGGCCGAAGATGGCACATCATCATCTCTCGCCTCAAAGATGGAAGAATCATCCTTGCTCGCCACCTTGTCGCTCGCCTCCAAAGCTTTGTCCTTGAGGGTCTCCGTAGTCGTGCTAAATCATGCCGCACCGTCTTGAAAAAGAGTGAAGTAGACTCGACACCATCAATGCCACAAAGAGGATGGCGGTGAAGTCAAACTTGAGAGCATCGTCTTGGAGCTCGTCGGGCTTGGACATCTTGGTGGTACTAGCCTCATGCTTGTCGTGAAGCTTGTGCTTGAAGTTTGCTTGGGGTGGAGAAGCCTTGGCCTTCATGAGTTCTTGTTCATGAGCACCAATGTAGTAGTCGTCGATGGACTTGTAGTTCTCGAGGAAGATGGTCTTGGAGATGGTTGTGCAATCCATCATGATCGGAGCATCCACGTTCATCCCCATGTACTCAGCTACTCTCAAGCCCCAGGATACATAAGATGAGACCTCGACTATGCGCCATCGGACACAAGGTGAATTCACTCCTCTTGAACGTCACTTTCGCGCATGAGACATGGCTACTACCTCATGCGTGGACCTTGTATACACTCAGGGTACAATCAGGATGGCCAAGGAGAATCCAGGACCAAGGCCAAGCATGGAAGAAGGCGGAAGAAAGGAGAAGAAGAAGATGGGTAATTTGTTGAAGAAGGCAGGCGGACCTTGCGAGCGATAGAGGCAAGGTGTCCGTCTGATGAGATGGTGGATTCGCTTTGGGGAAATCGACTTTGTGATCCGACTACGGCGTGCGGGGCGTCGCGCCTTATGTCGCTAAACCAACTCCGAGAGGTTATTGACCACGCCGAACACGATCAACGACCACGAGGTCTATTTCCTGCGAGCAAGCGAAGAACAAGCAAGCTGAAATTGCAATGGATATTGCGAATTTAAGATGAAAGCTTTATTGATCAAGGTGGGGTTCTATGGCGCTTTGCGGTGTTGAACACAAGCAATGCAGCAGTTGCAGCTATGCGAACTTTTGATCTAAACAAAACCCAAGTCTAAGCGGTGCCCTAAGGGCTGTATATATGGAGGAAGAGGGGTGAATTTCGTGGCCCTTGGTGGAGGGTCGAAACCAACCTATCTCTTGTTTCCCCACAGGACTCTAAAATAGCCTATACTAATGTATTTCAAAATTACATGGGCTGGCCCAATAATAAGGTGATTAGCACCTAGAATAGCCTATGAATATTATGAAGTGGCATCTTGTATATTTCGTCAAGGCTTCATACACTCCTTATGGTGGCTTCAAAGTCACGAAATCATCACTTGTAACTCCGTTCTTGATCCTTGCATGCCATCAACTCCATGCGTGTTCTTGCTCCAATGTTCACCCTTCTCCAAGCTAGGCCCTTCATTTGTAAGCAAAACAAATGTATCCAATTTAAGCGACATCATATTCTCATGAACATTAGAATCATTACCAAGCGAAAGTACACAGTAATTTAATTGGCGTGTGAGAGCTCTAGTAATGGTCCCGTATATGTAACAGTGGGGGCTGTGGGTGTAACAATGGTATTGATGTCCTCATCCTCCCTTCTTGAAATGAAGTAGTCTCGACGAGCTCATCTTCCTCACCCAAATAAGGCTTCAAATCTGCAATGTTAAAAGTGGGACTAACCCCAAAATCTCTTTGGCAGCTCAAGTTTATATGCATTATCATTTATTTTCTCCAACACCTTAAAGGACCAGACATACGTGGCATTAGTTTTGATTTGCGCAAATCAGGAAATCTATCCTTACATAAATGTAACCAAACAAGATCTCGGTGCAAACACAACATGTTTTCTACCCTTATCTCCGCATGTTTATATTTAGCATTCATCGCTCAATGTTTTCCTTAGTTAACTCATGCATTTTAAAATCAATTCATACGTTCTTTAGCATCAAAATTAACCTTCTCCGAAGATGGGAGACAAATCAATAGGTGCACGGTAGAAACCATACACAACTTCAAAAGGGCACATCTTAGTAGTAGAATACAATGAGCGATTATAAGCAAATTCAATATGAGGCAAACATTCCTCCCACATTTCTTATTATTCTTTAGAACAGCCCTAAGCATAGTAGACAATGTTCTATTGACTACTTCAGTTTATCCATCGGTTTGGGGGTGACAAGTAGTACTAAAAGCAGTTTAGTCCCCAACAGCCCAAACATCTCCAAAAGTGGCTAAGAAATTTAGTATCCGCGATGAAACAATAGTATTTGGCACACCATACAAGCGAATAATTTCACGAAAGAACAAATCAGCAACATTGGCGACATCATAAACTTTTATGACATGGTATAAAGTGTGCCATTTAGAGAATCTATCCACGACAACAAATATGCTATCCCTCCCTTCTTTGTTCTAGGTAAACCTAAAACAAAGTCCATAGATATATCCTCCCAAGGAACACTAGGTACGAGCAAAGGCATATATAAACCATGAGGATTGAGTGTGACTTAGCTTTTTGACATGTAGTCAGCGAGCAATAAAGCGCTCAACATCCGTCTCATCTTTGGCCAAAAGAAATGTGTTGCAAATGCGTCCTCCGTCTTCTTCACGCCAAAGTGTCCCATTAGTCCTCCTCCATCGCCTCCTGCAACAACAAAAACGAGCAGACTAGCTGGAATGCATAGCTTGTTACGAACACAAATCCATCATTAACGACAAACTTGTTCCATGTTCTTCCTTCTTTACAATTCTGCAATACATCGTTAAAATCAACATCATGCACATATTGATCTTTGATGGTCTCCAAACCAAATATTTTAAAGTCAAGTTGTGACAAGCATAGTAAGCGACGAGACAATGCATCAGCAATAACATTTTCTTTACCCTTCTTGTGTTTAATGACATAAGGGAAAGTCTCAATTTCAACCCATTTAGCATGTTTCGATTCAGTTTAGCTTGACTTTTAATATGTTTCAAAGATTCATGATCGAGAATGTATAACAAATTCTTTGGGCCATAAATAATGTTGCCATGTTTCTAAAGTCGAACAAGAGCATATAATTCTTTATCATAAGTAGAGTAATTCAGACTAGGCCCACTCAATTTTTCAGAAAAGTATGCAACAGGTTTGCCATCTTGTAATAACACCTCTAATCCAATTCCACTAGCATCATTCAAGCTCAAAGTCTTATTAAAATCAGGAAGTTGGAGTAAAGGGCATGTGTCAACTTATCTTTCAATACGTGAAGGCTTCTTCTACGGTACCCCAAACAAAACACATCCTTCTTTGTAAGCTCATTGAGAGGTGCAGCAATGGTGCTGAAATCTCTCACAAAAGCATCTATAGAAACCAATGAGTCCAAGAAAACTCCTCACTTGTGTACCCGTTTGGGCTCGGCCAACTCTCAATAGCTTCAATCTTGGCTTTATCAACTTCAATTCCTGTGGAGTAACAACATAGCCAAGAAAAGATACTAAATTGGTGCAAAGGTGCACTTCCCAGGTTACCAAACAAGCGTGCATCACGTGGAGCATTAAAAACAACACGTAAATGTTCCAAATGTTCTTCCAAAGATTTGCTATAAATCGGTATATCATCAAAATAGACTACCTACATCGTCCAATGAAGCACGTAAAACTTAGTTCATTAATCTCATGAAAGTACTAGGTGCATTAGTTAACCCAAAAGGACTAACCACTCATACAATCCAAACTTAGTTTTAAATGCTGTTTTCCATTCATCTCCCAATTTCATACAATTTGATGGTATCCACTCATAAATCAACTTTGGAGAATATTGTGGACCACTCAATTCATCAAGCATATCATCTAGCCTAGGAATAGGGTGATGATAGCGAATAATAATATTATTAATGCCTCTACAATCAACACACATCGTGACGTACCATCCTTTTCGGCACTAGAATAATAGGAACACACAAGGACTAAGGATTGGCGTATATAACCTTTGTCGAGCAGCTCACTGCTTGACGCATAATCTCCTTCGTCTCCTCTGGATTGAGTGCGGTATGGTGCGGTTGGGTAATGATGCAGGAATTAAGTCAATTTGATGCTCAATCCCTCGAATAGGTGGTAATCCGGTGGCACGTCTTGTGGAAAGGCGTCGGCGAACTCTGCAAAATGTTAGTGACAGCGAGGGGCAAAGAAGGAAACCGTCTCGAATGAAAATAATGCCTCTTTGCACAAAAAGCATAGCAAACAGATTTGCTAAAATCTAGCTCATCAATATCAGATTTTGTGGCAAAAAACATGCACTTTTCAATTTAATTTCAGAAGCAACACTAGATGGTTTATTATTAGGCTTCATTTGTTGCTCAAATTCTTTGCCACAATCTGATTTTCACTCTTATTTTTCTCTGTTTTGCTTTATTAGCTCTATTAATATCATCTTTCAAAATGGACTAGGGAGTCATAGGAAGCAAAGTAATATTTTATCCTTATGAACAAAGTATACTGATTGTTTCTACCATGGTGTACAAATTTTTATCAAATTGCCATAGTGCGAAGTAATAAGGAACATGCTTGCATAGGTACATCACAATCAACATAATCGCATATGTAGAGATACTAAAATGCACACGAGCGATCGTGTTACCTTAACCTTGCATTGTTGTTGAACCATTGGATGTAGTAAGGATGTGGATGTGGTGTGGTGAGAGATAGCTTCTCACCATCTCCATGCTAGCCAAGTTGTTGCAGCTCCTCCATCTATGATGGTTGAATAGAGCGTTCCTTCACAACTCCTTTGTATGGAACAAATTATGCCTCTCGATTTTGCTCGGCTTGTAACTGCACACTCAAAACCGTTGAGCAACTAAACATTCATACTGTCGGCATCTTGACAGCCATGTATTGTGTCTCATTAATCAGAATCATCTCCACGTGTTCCTCATGTGTAATAAGGCCAAGTCTCCTCATCATAGTCACTAGCAGGACTCATACCCACCATCCTCGGTAGCAATCATCCTGCCTGAGTTTGCATTCTCTCGCAAAATGTCCTCTTCCCTTACAGCGAAGACAAATAATATCACTTGTGTGCCCGTTGGCGCCATGGAAGAAGAAGAACTGCTGTGCAGAGCGGTGTGCTCTGGCGGATAGTGGTGGTTGTGCTGCTTTCTTATCCGCAGTTGGAGGTGGCTTTGAAGAGGTGATGGTGCGGTGGAAGTAGATGATGGGCGTGGTGTCCATGATGAAGGTCGACACTGAAAAGTTGATGTGGCGCCAATGCACATGGATTACGCGCACTCACGTTCACTTTACAAGCAAGATGGAATAAGCGGTGATATTATATCCTTATAGTCTAGAATGGTGCGAATCTCTCTATTTAATCCACCCAGAAAGAAGAAAATGTTATTCTTGATGCATTGTCTACGTCGCTATACTATGCTTTCACTTGACTTCAAAATATTTGGTTTGGAGACCATCAAAGATCAATATGTGCATGATGCTGATTTTAAAGATGTATTGCGAATTGTAAGAAGGTAGAACATGGAACAAGTTAGTCATTAATGATGGATTTCTGTTTAGTTCTAACAAGCTATGCATTCAGCTAGCTCCGTTAGTCTTTTGTTGCGGAGGCGCATGGAGGAGGACTAATGGGACACTTTGGCGTGAAGAAGGCGAGGATATACTAACTACACATTTCTTTTGGCCAAGATGAGGCGGGATGTTGAGCGTTTTGTTGCTTTCATGCACTACATGTCAAAAGCTAAGTCACGACTCAATCCTCATGGTTTATATATGCCTTTACTGTACCAAGTGTTCCTTGGGAGGATATATCTATGGACTTTGTTTTGGGTTTACCTCCCGAACAAGAGGGAGGAGATAGCATATTTGTTGTCGTGGATAGATTCTCGAAAATGGCACTTCATACCATGTCATAAAAGCGATGATCTTGTGTTGCTGATTTGTCCTTTATTGAAATTATTAAGCATGGTGTGCCAAATACTATTGTTTCAGATCGTGATACTAAATTTCTTAGCCACTTTTGGAGATGTTTATGGGCTAAGTTGGGGACTAAACTACTTTTTAGTACTACTTGTCACCCCAAACTGATGGACAAACTGAAGTAGTCAATAGAACATTGTCTACTATGCTTAGGGCTGTTTTGAAGAATAATAAGAAAATGTGGGAAGAATGCTTGCCTCATATTGAATTTGCTTATAATCGTTCATTGCATTCTACTACTAAGATGTGCCCTTTTGAAATTGTGTATGGTTTCCTACCTCGGCACCTATTGATTTATTGCCTCTTCCATCTTGAGGAGAAGGTTAATTTTGATGCTAAGAGCGTCTTTGAATTGATTTTAAAATGCATGAGTTAACTAAGGAAAACATTGAGCGTGAATGCTAAATATAAACTTGCTGGAGATAAGGGTAGAAAACATGTTGTGTTTGCACGGAGATCTTGTTTGGTTACATTTGCGTGAGATAGATTTCGATTTTAAATCAAAGCTAATGCCACGTCTGCTGGTCCTTTAAAGTGTTGGAGAAAGTAAATGATAATGCATATAAACTTGAGCTGCCTGCAGATTTTGGGGTTAGTCCACTTTTAACATTGCAGATTTGAAGCCATATTTGGGTGAGGAAGATGAGCTGCCGTCGAGGGCGACTTCATTTCAGGAGGAGGATGATGAGGACATCAATACCATTGTTACACCCACCCCGCTACTATACATCTTGGACCAATTACTAGGCTCGCGCCGCCAACTAAATTACGGTACTTTTCTTGGTAATGATTCTAATGTTCATGAGAATATGATGCCTAAAATGGATACATTTGTTTTGCTTACAAATGAAGGGCCTAGCTTGGAGAAGGATGAACATTGGAGCAAGAACACACATGGAGTTGATGGCATGCGTAAGGATCAAATGGAGTTACAAGTGATGATTTCAGGACTTTGAAGCCACCATAAGGGTGCATGAAGCGGACGAAAATACAAGATGCCACTTCATAATATTAGATCCATAGGCTATTCTAGGTGCTCGTCACCTTATTATTGAGCCAGGCCATGTAATTTCGAAATACATTAGTATAGGCTATTTTTAGAGTGTATGTGTGGAAACAAGAGATGAAAGGTTAGTTTGGACCCCTCACCAAGGGCCACAATTCACCCTCTTCCTCCATATATAAGCCCTTAGAGCACCGTTTAGACTTAGGTTTTGTTTAGATCAAAAGTTAGCCATAGCTGCAACAGCGTGCCGTTTGTGTTCAACGACGGACAAAGCGTCGGAACCCCACGATCAATAAAGCTTTCATCTTATATTACGCAATATCCAGTTGCAATCTCAGTTTCTTGCTTGTTCTTCGTTTGCTCATGAAATAGACCCTCGTGGTCGGGTTGATGCGATGCTCGGCGTGGTCAATAACCTCTCGGAGTTGGTTTAGCGATTGCTAAGGCGCGGCGTCCTGCCTTCGTGGTCGGATCGTCAAAGTCGACTTCCACCAAAGCGAAATCCACCATCTCTCGTGAAGGCGGGACACCTCTGCCTCTATTATACGTGTCACTTGCCAACGGACTCTTGACATGGTGTGAGTAGGATGCTCCACATCATCCCTCCCCTTGGAAAAGATCCGACCTCGGATCGAAAACCAAATCACCATGGGAAGAGATGGCCGCCATGAAGGAGTGGGCGTTCACCAAGTACTCGTCATCTTCAAGCTGCAATGGGCACTCTCCAATGTCGCACCGTCTTGGGATTCCTTCAAAATGAGCAAGGAAAACAAACACTTGGAAAAACAAATTTAGCATTAGTGCAAAAACAAGCATTCAAGGGTGATTCACCAAACAAGTGTTGTCATCAAGCATAGCATATGGTTTGACAAAGTTGTGACATGGCATGTAAGGACACAATTTGAGCACAAGCAAAGATATCATGGGGACAATCATGTAAATGTGAGGTAGAGATGTAAAAATATGTGACAATAGCATAAGCATCCACCTCAAGGTCATAGAAGCATGCATAAAGCGCTCGACAAATGGTCGATGGTAGGCATATGAATCATTCACAACACCAAATAAGATGAGATGTCTAAACACATGGGTCAAGTGCAAGACAATCCAAGCATAATGTGCATAGGGTGTAGTGAATATAGTGTGCACTCAACACAATAGAAAAGCAATTGTTCATCATGTGTGAGGCAATCAAGTGAATCATTTGACAAGCAAAGGGACATGGCATATGTGAAGAAATGACATTGGTGCAACCAACCATATGATAGTAGCAATTAGTCCAAGAATTGGATGCAACACACAAGAGTATATATCATGAAGCATGGAAATGCTAAAATGGTAAGCGAGGCAAGATCTCTAATATGTATATAATCAAGTAGTCAAGATGACCCATAAGTCTCATGGTGCAAGCAACACAAGTAGTATGATCCACAATATCCATGCTCAAGAAGGATGTCACCTTGAAAGCGTGTCCTTGTGCATTCTTCACAATGCAGTGGTAGGAAATGTGGTGTAGAAGCGAGTGGTGGTAGAATGTATGAGGCTGCGCTCTCAAGGCTCGAATAGTCAACTCACGTGAAGTGGAAGTCGACCACGAAGTCCAAGTATCCTACACATGCGAAGAAAACAAGGCAAAGCGTGTGCGCATGGTAGATAAACACATCATCCATCATGATGGTTCTCATCTTTGCACATAACCATTAGAAGCAAAAGTGCATGAATAATATGATGCAACAATGGCGATATTCATGGCACTATGTATATGGTGCAAGAGAGTAAGACAAGCATGCTTCACAAGTAATATGTCAAAATCTCCAAACATGTGTGAGAATGCTATCGGACAATCTCATGAGCAAGACTATAAGCATTGTTGCACTCAATACATGGCAAATCATCTAGCATGACTGATGAGGACATGAGTACCTTGTATATGACCAAAATATTGCATACATGCATATTTGTCGGGTGATTTCTAGTGCAAACTATTCAATAATCTATTTATGTTATCGAACAAAATACTTCACACACTTTTGTGTTTTGTCTAATTGCAGGTGTATGGGACATTTGTACAATCCACATATGAAGATAAGGAAGAAAGAGATGTTTATTTGCTGTTCAAAAAGTCCTCTCCGTCACTTTTGGCCCATGAGAAGATAGTCCAAGTCTCACGTTGGATTCAGATTCGGACTGCTGCAGACATACCTGACTCAAAGCATAACAACTTTTCATACGGACTCGAATTGGGTGATTCTTTTTTTGTTGGAAAGTAGATTTCCTGCTCTTTCCAGCACAATTGGAATCACCTTAAAATCCGTCCGGGCGTTGAGTTGTGGACAAAACAATCTGACGCACCAGAATCCGAGTCAAACTACAAGTCCAAAGGTGTTACGTCACCTCCACTTGGGCCCATTGGCCTTGTACGACCTAGGGTTAGTTTTAGGCTGCCTTGGGACGTCCTCCCTCCTTGGCGCCACCCCTTGCTCCTATAAGTAGATCCATCTAGTAGCTTTTCCTTGGGATTTGTTTAGTTAAAAGTTAGCCATTGCAACCATGTATGCCGTTTGTGTCCAGCGACCAGACCAAGACCGCTAGGATCCCCACCTTTATCAATACTTCATAGATACTCAATATTCAGATTGCTTTTATCATATTCTTGCTTGTTCTTGATTGCTTGCAGGAATAGACCTTCGTGGTCGGAGTTGATTGTGCTCCGTGGTCAATAACCTCTCGGAGTTGGTTTAGCGATTGCTAAGACTGCGTCGTGCATGTTTGTAGTCGGATCGTGATAGAGGCAAAGGTGTCCCGTCTTTCGATGAGATGGTGGATTTACGCTTTGGTGGAAGTCGACTTTGGCGATCCGACTACTGGCGTGCGAGGCGTCGCGCCTTAGCAATCGCTAAACCAACGAGAAGATATTGATGCAGCTTGACGACGACCTGAATCTATTCTGCAACAACGAAATCTGAAAGATTGCAATCTGGATATTGCGATTAGATGTGGTATTGTTGAGGAGAATGAAGCTATGCTTGCCGTTTTTGGTGGATTAAATAGAGAATTCAGACCATTCTAGACTATAAGGATTATAATAATTCACCGTTTATTCCATCTTGCTTGTAAAGCTGAGCGTGAAGTCAGGATCGACGGCATTGGCGGCCTAACTTTTCGCAGGTCGACCTTCATCATGGACACCACGCCATCATCTACTTCCATTGCACCATCACCTCCGGTGCCACCTCAACGTGATACAAAAGCAGGCACAACCACCACTTCGCCAAAGCACACCTGCCGGGCCGCATGTCTTCCCTTTTCCATGGGTCAACAGGGCACACAAGTGATATTATTTGTTCGTTGTAAGGAAGAGGACATTTTTGGAGAACAAATCTCGGTGTGATTGCTCGAGGATGGTGGGTATAGTCCGCTAGTGACTATGATGAGGAGACTTTGGCTCTTATTACACATGGGAACACGGTGGAGATGATTCGATCATGAGACACAATACATGGCTCTGAAGCTGACAGGTATGAATGTTTAGTTGCTCAACGTGTTTTGAGTGTGGGTTACAAAGCTGAAAAATCAGGGCATAATTTGTTCCATACAAAGGGAGTTGTGAAGGAGCGTTCTATTGCGTCATCATAGATGGAGGAGCTGCAACAAGCTAGCATGGAGATGGTGGAAGCTATCTCTCACCACAAGACCACATCCAATCCTTACTACATCCAATGGTTCAACAACAGCGGCAAGGTGAAGGTAACACGTCTGTTGTGGCATTTTAGTATCTCTACATATGCTGATTATGTTGATTGTGATGTGGTACCTATGCAAGCATGTTCCTTGTTACTTGGTAGACCATGGCAATTTGATAAAATTCTGTACACCATGGTGAAACATCGGTATACTCTTGTTCATAAGGATAAAAATATTACTTTGCTTCCTATGACTCCTGAGTCCATTTTGAAAGATGATATTAATAGAGCTAATAAAGCAAAACAGGAGAAAAATAAGAGTGAAAATCAGATTGTGGCAAAAGAATTTGAGCAACACATGAAGCCTAATAATAAACCATCTCTTTGCCGAAATTAAATTGAAAAGTGCATGTTTACTTGCCAACAAATCTGATATTGATGAGCTAGATTTTAGCCAAATCTATTTGCTATGCTTTTGTGGCAAAGAGGCATTATTTTCATTGAGGCGTGCCTTCCTCTTTGCCCTGTCACTAACATTTTGCAGGAGTTTGGCGTCTTTCCACAAGGCGTGCCGGGATTACCACCTATTCGAGGATTGAGCATCAAATTGACTTAATTCGGTGCATCATTACCAACCGTACCATACCGTACCAATCCGGAGGAGCGAAGGAGATTATCGTCAATACAGGGCTGCTCGACAAAGGTTATATCGGAATCCCTTAGTCCTTGTGCTGTTCCTATTATTCTAGTGCCGAAAAAGGATGGTACGTCACGTATTGTGTTGATTGTAGAGGCATCAATAATATTACTATTAGTTATCGTCACCCTATTCCTAGGCTGATGATATGCTTGATGAATTAGTGGCTCTACAATATTCTCAAAGTTGATTTGCGTAGTGGATACCATCAAATTCGTATGAAATTGGGAGATGAATGGAAAACAGCATTTAAAACTAAGTTTGGATTATATGAGTGGTTAGTCATGCCTTTTGGGTTAACTAATGCACCTAGTACTTTCATGAGATTAATGAGCGAAGTTTCGTGCTTTCATTGGACGATTTGTGGTAGTCTATTTTGATGATATACTGATTTATAGCAAATCTTTGGAAGAACATTTGGAACATTCGTGCTGTTTTTAATGCTCTCGTGATGCGTTTGTTTGGTAACCTTGGGAAGTGCACCTTTTGCACCGACCGAGTATCTTTCTTGGCTATGTTGTTACTCCACAGGAATTGAAGTTGATAAAGCCAAGATTGAAGCTATTGAGAGTTGCGCAGCCCAAGCGGTCCACAAGTGAGGAGTTTCCTTGGCCTCGCTGGTTTCTATAGGCGTTTTGTGAGAGATTTCAGCACCATTGCTGCACCTCTCAGAGCTTACAAAGAAGGATGTGCCTTTTGTTTGGGGTACCCGGGAAGAAGGCCTTCCGGTATTGAAAGCTAAGTTGACACATGCTCCTTTACTCCAACTTCCTGATTTTAATAAGACTTTTGAGCTTGAATGTGATGCTAGTGGAATTGGATTAGGAGGTGTGTTATTACAAGATAGCAAACCTGTTGCATACTTTTCGAAAAATTGAGTGGGCCTAGTCTGAATTACTCTACTTATGATAAAAATTATATGCTCTTGTTGGGACTTTAGAAACATGGCAACATTATTTATGGCCCAAAAATTTGTTATACATTCTGATCATGAATCTTTGAAACATATTAAAAGTCAAGCTAAACTGAATGTAAACATGCTAAATGGGTTGAATTCATTGAGACTTTCCCTTATGTCATTAAACACAAGAAGGGTAAAGAAAATGTTATTGCTGATGCATTGTCTAAATCGCTATACTATGCTTTCACAACTTGACTTCAAAATATTTGGTTTGGAGACCATCAAAGATCAATATGTGCATGATGCTGATTTTAAAGATGTATTGCAGAATTGTAAGAAGGAAGAACATGGAACAAGTTTGTCGTTAATGATGGATTTGTGTTCCGTGCTAACAAGCTATGCATTCCGCTAGCTCGTTGTCTTTGTTGTTGGGGGCGCATGGAGGAGGACTAATGGGACACTTTGGGTGAAG